>WURT03430798.1:0-43183 GCA_009936505.3 Holothuria glaberrima
CAGAATAACAGGTCAGTGTTTAACCAATCAGAATGCAGGATTCTCAATAACGGATGGCTAGAGGTGGTAGAATACATTTTAATAGGTATAACCTATCAGACAACCTATATAACCAATACTTTGTGTACAGGGCACGGTTTTTTATCAATCTGAAGCTATCTGGTTGGTTTCAAATCTGTTTATCCATTTTTAGTTTACTCACTGTAATTTTGGAATGCATACGCTGCTACAAAATTTTCCTCAGGGCAGAAGAAATGAAGCTTGTTAAGTCGGTTAATTATCGAGAGCTTCCTCACGTGCATATTATATCATGGGCCCCTCAACAACCTACTGGGGATATGGAAGTTTACATGTTAAGCTACCGTCGATGACCTGCGCAACCTGACTCATTACCAGTCATCGAGTCCCGGGTTCCCCTCCTCGCTGTGCCAGTCCCATCCGAAGACGCTTCGGTCTGCAGCTCACTTCAGTTCACTTGTCAAGTGTATACTTCCTGAATTGATGTTCGAAGACTCAACGAATCCGGGATCAAAATATGATTTGGAAATCGTTCATTACCGTATTAGAGCTTATCGGAAATTTTCACGTGTCGAGCGGCAGTTGTTGCAATAAAAACAAGTCATCGGCCGAACCTGGTTAGGCTTGTATAGGCTGGTTAAAACTTACGACTTTAACACGGTGTGAGGATACCAAAGCCATTTCTGTGGTTAATTTGAAGAGTCGCATAATGAGGAAATTGATAGGGACAATAATTGAATAGCAATTTTTGAGATAACAACAGCTAATTCCATTTCTCGGTGTAATAACAACTATGGTCATTTAGGTCGTTAGGCTGTTTGTCGTAAATCCTGTCGAATTCACGGGGGGTCATTACCATTTATCAAGCGTGTAAGTGGAAATTAACTTTATATACCCTAATTTCTTAACACTATAAGAAGCTACAAGAAACTATTATTCAAGATACGTGTACTAGAGGTCAAATAACACAAGGATCCAAATGATGATATTCGGGCAATTTTAGTCTCCAAAATTGATTTAAAACTTCTTCAGGGTCTCCCAAATATCTAAACAATTTTCATTGGTAGAGAGAATTATTCAAAAAGCCATCTTACTAAAAAGCATTAAGTTTAAACAGTATACCCACTTTAAAATTCCTCCCTGCAGGTTACATAAGTTTAAAAAGTCTTCCTTTTATTGTTAACATTGCAAATTTTATCCAACATCCAGTTAAAGCAAACAGTAGCAACTCAACTAAAATTGATGTTTTTCTTCTCTTTTTTCGTTTTTTTCGTTTGTCTGCAAAATTCAGCGCAAGTTTTAATGTATCACAATGTTGTTAGACACACTGTAATACAGAAGAGCGAACACCGTACTTATTGTACCATTTGATTCTGTTGATAGCAAATATTCACACAATGATGCATTGTGCTTCTTTGTTACATTGTTAGGTCGCAGTAGGCTAACAATATATTTGAGCTCAACATAATAGTAATCTTACTCTTAATTATCGGTATTTGAACTGACAAGGAAACTCTTTAAAAAATATGTCGCAAGTGATATGAGCACAATTTTTATTGTACACGGCGAGACACAGGCCAACCTCGAACTAAGCCACACGCAGGGAATGATAAGTTAGTATCCACTCACTTTCAAAGCATTAAAATACGGTGCCTATAAGTTACTCGGTAGGACAGAAAGCTTAGGCTTGAGACTTGATCAAACTTACTCTCGCCAAAAAGTAGCCATACAATGGAATTACACTTTTGTTTATATCATAGCAAACGGCGTAACGATTTATGTTTACTAAGAGGTTTTTCTTTGCTTCTGTCCTTGTTATAAAGCAGTGGGCATTCGAAAGTGAGAGAAAAGACAGTATAGTTTAATAGATAACACGTCAATTCTTGAAATTATGATCAGTATCCTCTGGGAAGAAGTCCCGAAATCTGTAGATATCATTTTGCACACGAAAGGGTTCAACGGCGTGTATTCATTTCATAATACACACTGCAGACAAAGTCTATTCCCAGCGTTCTGCCTACTTCCTGTTAGATTCATCTTTACACGAAAATCGTAGTCACGTGGTTCCAACTATGATTGTGATCAACATCTTTTGAAGCAAGAGTTCTTTGAAAAATCGATAATGTGTGCACTGATGTGTAATGTAGATCGAATTTGTATGGTCACAAGGTATCCCATCTTACACGCCACTTTCCAATTGAATCAAGTCATGATGTCACTGACTTCTTGGTTACAAACTGAGCCGTAAACCTCATCTAATTAACTAACTAAGACTTTTTGTTGCATTATAATAGCCCTCACCATCTTGCATTTCTGTTAGTTGATCAAATTAGGAGAATCAAACGCTGATCAACAATTAACAATATTGTTTAAAGGGTTAGTTAGTTAGATGAGGTTTTACGGCCCAGTTTCTAACCAATTGGTTTAAGTCGGGCCGGCCACGGACTTTTTCCAGTTGTGGCTCACTGGCTTGTTTTCCCTACTCCATTGTTTATGCTGAGCACCAAGCACAATGGCAGTAGGTTCCATTTTTAAAGTCTTCGGTATGACCCGGCCAGGATTCGAACCCTAGTCGAATGCTCTAACCACTTGGCCATGCAGTCGGCCTGTTGCTTACAGTGAAAATGCATTTTTTGGGGGGGCTATTGTTTAAAGGGAAAATGCAGTCACCTTAATATGGATTAGTGTTTTAGCCTACCCTGTTTTATGAATGGCTCTTGTGAATCATGGGACAATGTTTTTCTCACTAAATTGTGAAATTTGCGAAGAGCAACTCCTTGGTTCACCTTGAATATGAAATATTCAAGTCTTGAAATATCATGAAAGATACTTGCAAGAGAAAGATACTTGCAAGAGAAAGATACTTGCAAGAGAAATAAGAGGAAATTTGTGAGATTTAGCTATTGTTAAGTTTGGGGTGACTGCTTATGCTCTTTAAGTGTATACAGTGCACCCGAGGAAGGGACAGCGTGGTATGGCCCACAATAATTTTCAAGGGTACAGTGTTATTTAAATTACCCCATTGACTACTAAAAGACCTGGTTTCTTAGTGTGGGTAGGGTACTGGCATCTTGTGACCTTATATCTCAGCAAAAATGTCTACTGCAGCCTGTCTAACAGTCTAAAGATTCCAGCTCTAATCACAAACGTCAGAACCTGTCTGTTCGGGGTTGTACGGACACTCAAGATCTTGTCTGTGGTTAACAAATACATTTCTTACTCAAAGTATGTATGAAATACATGAGTACATGAGCTACGTATACTAAGTACGTCACTTAATATCGCTTAAGTACCGAAGGCAACACTAAAATGTCATGATATATGACTCATGTACAATGACATTTTATTGTTTTCATTTATCGATGGGGTGTTAAAGTGTGAGTGTACATATTTTTGTAAACTTTTCGAAACCATACGAACTGCGGCTATCGATAAGCTGGTGCTTGACCGATCTCGTCATTTTTCTCAAATTTCTCTTTATTTTTTTTTATTCATTTCATGTATTCATAGTTGCAGGACAGATAAGCAAGATTGTTTCTAAGAATTTGAAATTTTGTTTTCAAATTAGGGTTAGAAGTAAGGAAATATGTTGGGGATTAGTGGAAAAGGCTAATCAAGTACAGTATTTCATAATCTCAGGCTAAACTAGATAAAATGACTCAGAACTTTCGCAAAATATGTCACAATTACGTCAAAGAATGTGATTTATCGTAGTTAACTATTTCTCCTGCAGAAAAAGACAGTGTCCACTCTACAAACGTTTTTTACTCTATAAAATTGCCGTTATATAACGTGATTCCCTGTTGAGACTATTACACAGTGTGCCGACTGCTCAGAGGCGAGCATTTCGCATTGTTGTTGACCATTGTTAGGGAAAATATTTGAAATAGATAATTTCTAGTAGAAATCATAAAAAAGGTTTTTTCATTGAAGTCAAACTAATTCTTAACTTTTTACAAAAGCAAACATTTCCTTTTTGTCAATCAAGATATTTAGACCATCACCTTTAAACTCTTTTTTCTAACTTAAAAAAAATAAGACAAAAACCTCCTGTGATCTCTGTATTTTATGTTCATATGTAGGCGGATTCTTGAACTGACTTTTTACACAATCGTTCTATGAGAAGTTCCAACCTGTTTGTTCCTCTGTTTTGTATCGTGAAGAGGTCGAGGTCTCGCAGCTGCGCCGAATCTTGGGAACCGCGTCCTTCGTGGCGCTGCCCTGTCTACCCTACTTGCTTCCGTTAGGCATTGTTTTCTTATAATCTCTCGACAGGATTTCCGTAATCGGGTCCAATTTGCTATGTCAGGGGGCTGGCTGCCGAGATAAACCCATACAGGAAACATTAGAAGGGACAAAGAGGAAAGGCTCGTTGGTATAGTAATCAGTGTAAGTGTTGCAAGTGGAGACGGAAGCCGCTAGCACTGTGAAATAAATAAAAACGAAGAGCCAGCTCAGAGGAAATTATTTTCGCAGAAATGATTGCAATAGACCTCAATAGGCCTACCAACGAGTTTGAACTGGGAAGCTGTAAAGTGCTTACGACCCTCAATAGAGAGAAAGTATGTTTCGGTAGCAGGGGCTTTTGTGCAGTACTCCCGGTATTAATATGTCAATAGACCAGGATATCTTTACGATTGTTGCACTAATTCATTCAATATTATAGAAATAACAACAGCTAATTGATTGAGCCTCTAGTGGACACTTCAAATTATTTGATTGCGGTGCAATATATGATGTAAAGGCTACGTCATAAGGTGTCATCAACCTTAAATATTAGTTAGGTCACACAAAGTTGAAAGTCGACAACTGTGTAAATGTGTAGTCGAAACCCTACGTTGTCTTTTTGATGTTGCAGTGACAGTGCAACACATTTTTACTGAAAAGGGTTGGGGAGCTAAGTAACTTGGAGAGAAAACTTACGGTAATATTTATCTTATGTAAAAGGGGATAAAAATTTCTTTTAGAAAAAAAAAAAGTTTGATGACAAATGACCACTCTTGTTTTCTAACCTCTTCATGTCAAAGATTGAATAAGAATAAACTGATTGATTAGTTGTTCCAAGCATTTTGATTGTATGACGTTGTAATGAACTTTAGGTTCAACTAATAAATTGACCCAAGGCAGTGAAAAGTTCAAGAGCGGAGGTTGGTTCAATTTGGTTTAATTTGTTTAAAGGGAAAATGCAGTCCCCCAATTTGAAGTAGTGTACCCCGGTACACTAGTTCAGAAATGGCTCCTATCAATCATGTGACAATATTTTTGTTACTTATTTCCTAAATTTATGCAGAATAACTCATTGGTTTACCCTCAATACTTTGTGATTTTACACAGAAACATTATGAAAATACTTGTGAGAGAAATAAGAGATCTGTAAGATTTAGAAAATTTTGAAAATAAACTTGGGGGACTGCCTTCTCCCTTTAAGCACTGATGAGTGTATTAAATGGTAGAAAAACTAGTATTCATGAGCAATAAAAGGTTAACTTAGAGAAGAAAAGATAAAAATAAAATTTCACCTTGACAAAGTTTCTGATCGCGTTGATGCATGGAGAAATGAAAACCGTCGTAAGGCAATACTGAGGATTTAGGGATTGTGAGTTTGGGAGCTGAATCCAAACCATGTAGTAAGAAGGTATAAAATTTTAATCTTAGTGTTTTTAATGAGTATACCGTATTTAATGAGACAAAACCCTGGATTTTCTTAAGGCAGATATGAGTCTTTCAAACTATCAGACTCTGCTTAAGTAGCCAATCACAAGCTGTATATCAACCTCACCGTACTTCTACTCCTGGGTAAAATGAAAATTAAGTGACTGAACGCCTTGCAAATTTATCCAAGTTAGAAAAAAATCATCCTGATTTTCAAGCTTCTCCGTGACTCTCTTAAGCAGCTTCGACCTTGTGAAAAAAAATCAAGCAATTTCGACCTACCGAACGCAACACAGGTTTAATTCAATTCCTGGCTAAGGGGTTGGGGAAAAAATCCCGATTCTCCAGTATTACATGTATAAAGTTTTGGAGTTTTAAAGTTACCAGGAGCATCATTCTCTTTCAAATGAAAGCTTCAAACCATTACACCTTGAAAGAAGGATAAATATTGCCTGTGTGACTGAACGTACATTCGTTTCGTTGAACATTTATGATAAAGAAAATTTTAAAAGAGAGTTCGTTAAGTAGACTGTAAGCTTGCAATAATCATTCTACCGAGCCCATTTACACTAGGTTGATAGGAGAGAGAAAGTTACCTTTACAGAATATTTACAAGATTATTTTTTCTTTGCTATAATTGCTGTATTGAACCCCGCTGACTGTGTCTTCGCTTCAAAATTTGATAAGTTGGAGAAGTTTCGACGTGCAAGTACCAAAAGAGATTGCCGTATCCACTCAAAAGAGCCACGCCCTATGAGAAGAGTAAACATGGTATAACCAGGATAGCAAAATTTGGCGCAAGATGGGATTTTCCTAGCACGGTGGGAAAACCCAAGCTTTCTCAAGAGAACCACGCCCTACAGAGAGTTTTATTAAGAAACTTTCCAGAAAGATTCAAGAAGAAACCAAAGTTTCAAACAGATTTAGATCAACACTTTTAATAAACAGGAACTTTGTGAGATTTGATAGCCGTAAAATTCTGAAATACAAACTGAACTGATGAAATAAAGTGGGGGAAGAACAAGATTATATCCAGGTGTCTCGCTCCCGTCATTTCGTCCAAATTATAGGGATACACTTATTTCAATCAAATTGGAAATATTCTAGGAAGGCCAGAGATAAGTTATAAGAGGCTGCATTCTACATAGCCGATATTTTGCCTCGTTTCCTTCAATTAGAGCTTTGTGAGAAAAGAAAGACTTTTACAAAGATTCCACTGGGAATTTTTCTACTTCGGAGAAAAATTGTAAATAGCTCCGAAGAGCTATAATGAAAGAAAAGAATCTTAAGTGGTAATGCTTACCCCTCCCCTCCCCTCTCCCTCCACCTCCCTTCCTAACCTTCCGGCTTGTGATTTTGGCCATGCCATTTGTTGTAGAGGTATGAAAACGTTAAGACACATTCAATTGCAACTATTGTGTAACTGTTTCTAGTAGGACTGTTATTGTCTTTGTTGCACATAGTCTTTTCATACACTCTTTGTACTTTTGATTTGAAACTGTGTTCCGGATGTATTCACGGACAATTAATTCGATATTGAAAATGAATTTGCTCTTAATCGGTTCATTAAATGATCTAGGTTAACTTTTTATTTCGAATAAATTGCAAAAGATGGGCCGTTTATTTTTCAAAATTATTTATTCGTGACTAAGTGTGTGTAAACTCACCATCGAATATGTGTGAGGAAAGGTGAAACAAATTTTACCTTGTTTTTTCTGTCTGTGTGGCTAATAATGGGTTAGACTTGCTGAGGAACGTATTCTAATACCGGTATCGCTTAACTGATGAGTCACAACACCTACATGTGTCCCTTACTTGCAAAGGTATACACCCCAGTCCCCTCTATTGATTGGTGTCTGTTACTGTAGGCCTACAGTCTTGATGCTCAGATTTAATCAGTTGGTCTGCTTTGGGTAGAAAAGAGAGTCGATTTTTTCCCGGGAAGAGGGAGATAGCAACAATCTATCCATGTACACTAAGCAGTGTTGTTACGCTAAATGACATTTTTATGTAACCTCACATTACCCCCTTCTGAGAAAAGTCATAAATCGGACTATAGACGTATAGTAGGTTCTATTTTTAAGTTGAACAAGACATGTGTATCGACCACGGTGCTTTACAGTACAATGGTACAATGACACTGGATTACATGCTGTCAGATAATAATAGGGTATTATTGGAATTCTGTCACTTTTTGATATCTTATAGTGCTATTATCCAACTGCTGTGTTTTGTGGCAAGTTGGGACATACAATTACAAGCACATTGTAAAGGTCTCTTTGTATCAGTTCATAAAATTTACTCTTCAATGCTTACATTAAAGCAGATAATTCGCAATTCGAATTTTACACCCTGGTATCCTAATTCATAAATGGTTCCTTTTAATCGTGTGACACACTTATAAGGGACATTTGAAGAGATTTGTTAGATTCAGCTGATATTTCACAACAAATTTGGAACGTCTGCTTATTCCCTTTAAGTGAATCAATACGCAAGACTAACATACAGTAAAAGTCAACTGGAAAACAATCATAGTATCTTGAACTGCTTATGAGATATCTTTATTGTTATTTCCAACGCTGCCGCTATTTGGTGACTTGAAGTAAGTCTGGTATAGTTTCACAAAAGAATAACTTCAGCTTTGTCTGAATAAAGTTCTTGATAATCTAACAATGACTTTATTTAATATATACAACCAGACGTTTGAAGTTACTTTTCAAATTGTTCATTTTACAAATATAAACTACAAGAAATATTGAAACGGTCAATAATTTTGACCCAATTAAGTTACCGAGTTGATCATTCAAACAATTTGGAAATGGATTTCATTTGCCAGACAAATAACTTTGCTTTTACTCTTAACAACTTGAAAGGTTTATGTTGACAAACAATCCAAAAAGGCAATTTCTACTTAAAAAGTGCAAAAAAAAAATATAAAATTCCCTACTTCAAGATTCGTTGAAATCATTTCAATATTTTCTAACCGCCTCAAGATAAACTTCCCCAAAGTGCAACGGTTTCAGAAACAACTATTTACATAGGTTAAAATAATGCTACGGAGCGTTGCATGGAGTTAGAATTTCTTTTGTAAGCCCCTTACAAGTACTCTCTTACTTCATTTCCAAATAGGTTACTCATTGCTGGCTTAAAATCATATTTTTCGGAGTGCAAGTTTTACTTCCAAAATAAACCCCTCAAAGCAGATGACCACAAGCCCGTGTCCAAGGGGGGGGGGAGAGGGGTATCCCCTCCTAAAAAAAATTCCCGCCCCCAAAATGAAGTTGCCATCGTCTTAATACACTTTACTATATCTGATCCCTCAATTTTTTCCCCTCCCCTGAAAGCTATCTCATCTCCTTTCCAAACCTTGTCTGGCTAGGGCGTAGTAAATTAATAATGCAAATACCCTAAAAAATAAAGGTTGAAAGGGCGTAACATTAGTGGTATTTGGTAAGTCCCTGGCTTTACGTCACAAACTAGCAAACTTAACTAAAATTTATTTATGATGTATATGTAAAATAGAAATCGCTTTGTTTGTCTGTAAAGAAATCAATGCCTGATGGATTTGGGGATTGTGGATATTTTCTAGATTCGTAATGATTTTTGCATCAAATAGAAAACCTTGTCACTTCTATGTCACCAGACCCTTTCATTATGTGAATCAATACTGCGAAAGCATAACAAGTAATATTTTACGCTTCTGGGACCTCCCATCTTTAAAATCTTAAACAGGAAAAACGCAAAATGGTTTTGGAGTCACTTTAATTTTAATCCTTCATATATGCGACTGTTATTTTTCGATGATATAGCTATATAAGAGACCAGGTCTGTAAACGTAAGTATCAAATCGTGACGACGTGATTTTTCGCTGGTATTTTCGTAGGCACTGTCAGTGTGTAACGCCAGGTCATTTACAGATTTAGCTCCGACAGAAACCAAACTGACTTGTTTCATGTAAGCACACAAAGTGCAGTGGAGGCGTTCCCTGGACATGTGTTCTCGCTCTGTCTTCTATATTATCGTGGGACTTTGTGTAATTAGTTTATTTTTTTATGAAATCTAAACACGGAAAGATCTGTAAAAGCAAAGTGTATTAGGCAACAGCCTTTATGAAATAGTCTTCAAGAAAACTTTCGTTAAGAGAATTAAATTTGTATTTCAGCGAAGACTGAACGCAATAAGGTGAGGATGTGCTGTATTTTCGTCCGTAGTTGGATATCTTACCAAGCCATCCCTTAAGTAATTAAAAGTTAGTTAGTTAGATGAGGTTTTACGGCTCAGTTTGTAACCAATTGGTTCAAGTCGGGCCGGCCACGGCCTTTTTTCTAGTTGTGGCTCACTGGCTTGTTTTCCCTACTCCATTGCTTATGCTGAGCACCAAGAACAATGACAGTAGGTTCCATTTTTAAAGTCTTTAGTATGACCCGGCCAGGATTTTAACTAATTAAAAGAGGATCTGATAACCACTCCTATAACCAGGGGAAAGGTGAGGGGTGTGTCGCAAAACGGAGGCTCGAAAAGAAATTTGCTTCATAATGTCAGCTCACAAAAACAGTTAGTGACATCCTTCCCCTTTAAAATAAAATTCGTATTCATAATAGGTCTGTTTGTAATAGTCCCCTTTTTTATGGAGCTAGAACAGTGGACCCCCTACCCGGCAGAAAATAATCCTGTTCACAGGCTAGGAGAAAACTTTTTTTAAACATTATCCAATTATTTTCGTTATTTTACTCGTCAACTAAGATACCTTGCTTATAAGAAAAACACACCGTTAGCCTTAAATCCCAGCATCACATTCATTTTTGTCCAGTTCAAAGGTCAAGTCGCAAACACTCTACCTTTAAATATAACGGTCACGACGACCACTTTTTTTTCTTTAAAAGCTCTGCCTCTCCCAACAGGTTACCTGCAACTGCGACCAATGAGCTAAAAGCCCAACCCCATATTTTAATATTCATAAGCTGTGGTACTAGATAATTCTCTGAAAATGCTCAGGCTATTTTATGTATTCCTTACAAGAAATATTAATCTCCTGGTCCACAGCAAAACATGGTGTCAAGGGGCGAGATAGATTCCAGGGAGCTAGGTGTTTTTCAGGGGGCAAGATTCGTCAAGCCGTATTGAGGCAATAGTATTTTTAGTTTTCAAAAAAAGTTGTAGGAGGCAAACATTTTTCTGAAAGCGCGGCCCCTGCCCCTCTCGACTACGGCCAGGTCTGGTAGTCTCTTAAAATTGAGCAGTCCTCTCAGTATGTAGATACATATATAGAGCTAACTCCAAAATTAAAAAAAAAAGACAGAAAAGAAATTCTTAAATACATTTGGAATAAATGAGACTTTATGTAACTTTTTAGAACTAATGTCTGTTTCAGCTGTCGTCTGTTCATGGTTATTCGCGAGAGTGTGTTACAAAGTGTGGGCCGGGGCCTGCCATAGTGAAAATTTTATCACAGATGAATTTCTTATTTGACAGAGCTATGACGAGGGTTGTATCTGTGGCCGACCTCGTAAGCGGTCCTAGAAGGCAGTGGTTTATATTTAAGGTTTATATTTAAGTGTTAGTAAGATTAACTGGTCCGCAGTTACTGAGTTTGTAGATGTAAAGACACCTTTAAAATTTAGTGCGCTTTTTAATAGAAAACCAAAGGACGTGTTTCCAGGCCAGAGGCAGAAAAAGGAGGTTTAGCAGTTCTGTTGTGAAGTAACTGAAAACGGTTAGCAGCACAAATAACATGAAATGGCCAGCTCCTTCTTGAAGTTGAACATGTTTATGACGACATGTTGAAAGTATGCTTAAATGAAAAGTCCCGATCATGGTTGCCAGTTTAGCCTTAAAGTACCACACATCTTATACATCTCATTTTCAAAACATTGATTAACGAGGTCAACTATCATTGACATGTACTTTTTTCATTTCCTTGTTTGCAATGTAGTTGCTACTTATGTTTATCTAGTGTGAATATCTCTAACACAAATGAAAGCTGTATATTCGTATAATGTTCTTAGATAATGTTATATACAATGCAAGTTTGCATTGGCTTTTTTTCTCCCATGTGGATCCCAATTTGACAGATTTTGAGAGAGTTAAATGCAAAACCGGCTCCCGTTGACAGTTTACACCTATTGATGAAAAATAATACTGGTAACACTTATGCAAGTATACCACGTGCGATAGTTTTACCTGCTTGTATCATTACGGCAAGAACAAATAGCGTAATGGCAAACACATGGCTTCACTTTATCAGTCTGAATGCTTCGTGCATATATTAACATCCTTTAATTGTAAATCATGGTGTGACTCCATTTTCAAGGGTTAAAGCACTTTTAACTTTGTATTTCTGTTAGTGCATAATTCGTATCATGAAAGTACTATTTCGGAGGTAGCACTTTCATGTTGGTGTCATTTTAAAGACTCCTTTGCCCTGTTGAATTATGGGAATTTCTTTGTTTCTTTCATAGTATGTCCCAAAGTAAAATGGCGAATTAATTTCCTCTTCTTTGTAATGATGAAAATTGTTTTATTTGCAAACAGAAAAATATTATATTTAATTAAGAACAGAGCACGGGGATTTTCAAAAAAAGTTTTGCAATCAATGTAGAGTTACAACAAGCCTTTTCTGCTTTAAAGGTCTGGTGACATGAAAATTTCTTAGTTAGATATTTGATGTAAAAATCATTAAAAATCCGGAAAATAGCCTCAATTCCCATTAAAATCCATCAAATATTGACCATTTTACAGAGTAATTTCTATTTCACACGTGTATCATGAATAAACATGAGCTACATAAGCTACATATGCAAATATGTGACATCGAAAGATGGACATGACACGTGTGGATTATATTAGCCTCTGTTTTTTCAACCTTCATTTCAAGGACAGCATTGAGAGATAATTTATAAAGGGTTAATAAAAGAAATCTTAACACTGTGCAACACTCCACATCATTATTTTTGCATAGGCAATGAGTTACTTCAGAAACCATCAAACTTTGAAGACATATATTTTGAGAACGGTAAAAGATATTGAAATAACTCCAACGGATCTTTCATTAGAGGACTTAAATCTTTAACTGACAAGTAAAACAGCTCTTTTTTGGCATGTCACACGACCTTTAAGTTCAAACATAGTAGTACAGCAGCATTATGTGGTAGTCACATGTGTACGATCTCCTCATAATTAACCCTTTTTAAAATAATGACTATAACAGGACGCCCTCACAAATAACATCATTAAATTGATTATAGACAAATTATAGAAATCTTTATCAATTTTTGCTTTGGAAAGAAAATCCTGTAACACAAACTGTCGTTGTCATATAGTTCCCTTATGTGCTGCTGGATTCAGGAAACTAAGGACGAAACTTGCGAAGATATCCCTTCACGACTGCATGGCTTGTTGCTAGGTTTCGTACTTCTTATGTTCCCTGTTTAGGCGCGTTAACTTTCCAATTCGATAGCAAAACACAGGAAGTAGCTTTACATCGAAAATGGGAAACGAAGGGACGAAGGGTCGCGCGGGCCTCGCATTGTGGCAATTTAACGCTAGTATTTAGACTGTCAAAACAAGATAGGATACAGATAGCGCCTAAATCAGGAAATTTTAAAACCAGAAATGGCTTTAGACTTCCTTTTCTGTAAGCTTGTACTTTTGTGAATGGATTTTGACCTGGTAAAAAAATGCTTAGCAGAAACATCGCTATTTCCTTATTTATTGATTTGGCGATTAGAATAAACATTGAATAAGCGAATCATGTTGGACATTTGGAAACAAATTAAAAAAGGATAAGCGGTGGTGGTTGGGATTAACTGCCTGAGACATATTTATGTATTGATTCAGTGATTAAAAACAATAATGGACAACAAGACATCTTGAAAATTTGCAAACAAATTGAAAGGATAATCGGTTCTCTCTGTTTGGATTAGCTGTCATATGCTTGCCATATGGTGCATTTATTTATTGACTTTAGTGGTCAAAATCAACACTGGAATAACAACTAATTAAGGAAATTTTGAAACAAATTAAACGGGTATTGAGTGGAAGCTCAACGAAAGCCTAGTCCGTATTAAAATGTTGTACTTTAATATATTCCCTCTAGACTGTTAAGTTAACGGTGCAGGCTATTAAGGAAGAAAAGAAGAGGGAAGGGCAATTTGATAAAAAATTAAATCTCGATGCGTTAGCTGCGTCTACATATTTCTTAGATAGACTATTTATTTCTCCTGTGCGTGGAATTTTTAACGCCAATTGAAAGTTGGTCCGACGTTTCTTGCCAAATGGTACCCGCAACACCCGTAATTCCCCCACATAGAACTGCAGTAGAATCCTCAACACTAAATGTATGCTGATTTTATACCCTGCGATTGACCATTCCTCATACTTCGCTCCATGAAGTGCAGTGTATGTTAATTAAGTAAGACAGGTACAGTCGGTTAAGCAGGCTGTTTGCTTTGCGAATGTACCTTAGCATGAAGCTTGGCAACCGGGAAGTTCGGGGTTCGATCCCTCGCCGGATCAAAGTAAGGTGGGTTTTTCATCCAAGAGCAATCTACGGTTTTCCGATCTGAACTGACCTTTCAAATTCAAAAGAGACCAAATTTGATTTAAATTGTTGAGTTGGTAGCCACCCGACGTGAAGTTGTGATTCATAAGCCACATAGGCTTCTCCCACGTTTGTGGTCGCTTAGCGTCGTAAAACAACTGCCCTTCAAGGCCTGAATTTACATCATCCATGCAAATTGTAAATCTTTAATCTAGAACATTTGTTAAGGAATAAATTACACAAGAAAAGAACAAGAATAACCGCGAAAATTTGTGCATTTTTAAATCCAATTGAGGATATAAAATTCGAGCGAAGTTATGTGAAGACTTATCAGTAGATGAATATGCTCAGTTTAGGAACATATGAAAAGAACACTGTAGACTTATTATTGCATGCGCTTCACTCATTGCGTACGCACTATATGTCAAATACTGCGTTTTTAAAGCGAGTATATATTCTTTCAAGTGGAGCGTGCTTTTCAACTCGTTTCAAATGATACGTATCCATTTGGTCGGTGTCTCGGTCACATGACTACCGTACAAAGTACTATGGTAACTGGGTGGAATCAAAATTTCTAGCAGACGACATGCCTTGGCAACAGGAAACCAACTCCATTCATGTATAGGATTATGCATATCCCATATGATTATAAAGTTGAGGGTAAGCCGCACGGCATTCCTCGCATAAAAAGGAGGTTAACGTACTTTATAGGTCATGGTACTTTAAGTTCGAAGATACCAACCTTGTCCTCAAATCCTTTTGTGAAGAAGTACAAAAAATAAAAAAAAACAATGATTTCGGCATGTTTGTCATTTTTCGTTTTATTAACATCGGAAATCTGTTGGTTCCAGACGAAGAAAGTGCGATGGAATATAATCTTTCCCACATCTGTACTTTTATTTAAACGACAACCATTTTGGCTACATTGTGAATGGCAAAATAACATCAAATAAAATGTTTCACTACACATGTGTGTCATTTGTTTAGTAAAGAAAGAAGATACGAGATACAATACGAAACAATACAGTCTGCACAAATCAGTGACTTTTAGAAGCCATATGCACCCATCACAAGCTTATAACTTTTTTAGAAATACCAACTCAGTATCAATAATTATAAAACACTTTATGATTCATATAACCTACTAGATACCATGGGCATAGTGGAGGGGATTTCCCCCTCACTATTTCCAGAATCCTTACGAAAATGGTAAGCACGTGTTTGATTACATAGATTTCAATACAGCTGATTCAATGAAATCGAAAATGGTATAGCAACAGCTATTTAACGGATTAGGTTACACCAGGGGTGGGGGCCGAAGGTTCCCCATCCCTGGGTTACACAGATAATCAGGCTTCCAACTTTTTCAAGGGGACCTTATGTGAGTCCAGGCTCCCTCGCTTTGAGGGTTTCGTTATTCCCGCTTGAAATAGTTCTGGTCAAGCTCTTGCTTACGTAGCAGACTGTACGGCATATTCCTTGTTCAGTCATATCCCCACAGGGAAGCCGAGGAGCTGAGCAAACAGAGTCCGCTCCGCGGGGTAGTCAAGATCATGCCCGCTACTCCTCTTGCACCATCACCATCACTTTTGCAAAGCTGTTGAAGGTCTTCCTAGACACAGGCAAGTGCTTGATTCTGCAGAGTCATTGAAAAGCGAATGTTTTGTGGTGATTTAAAACATGGACGTATCCATTTAGAGGGATGTCCTATAACTTCATGGGGGCGGGAGGGGTGGTCACATAAACAAGAAAGGCGGGGGACTGTCCTGTGGGTGTACAACCGATTGGTCCTTAAGATAACAGTCAAAATGATAAACAGTAGCAGAGTTTCATGATTACGTCACGCATACAAACAAGCATGGGAATTGGGAGAAACACTTAAACCGGTCAATAGTACCGTAGTATAGCGTTAGCGCTGGGTAGCTGTACCAGACACTCCATTTAGCATGGCGCCGGTTTTTATACTCCCGGTTCCCGTATATGCATTGCAATCACTACACTTTGCTACTTGTTCAACGGCCCATTGGTCCTACTGTTAAACATCCTATTGGCATTCAGCCCATTGGGGCTCAGAATATGTATGTCAAAATTCCTTTTGGCTGTAGGACCAACGGGTTGTGGGTCCAATGGGCCCTAGGGAGTATACGACTATCGGTGTAACCGGTATAGTCAACCTTAAAACTCTTTTAGCCGTTTAGCACAATACCATAAGTGAAAGTGCCAGGTGTATTATATATGGCTGTCATTACGAGTGTATTCACATGCATTCACAGGTAAAATATAAACGTAGACGAAGAGTTAGTCTTGCAATTCCCTTAGTCTCCAGATATCTACCTAGGATAATTTTTATACCGGTTTATGCTGGTATCAGAGACAATACATTGTGGAAGGGCGTTGCATTGTGAAATAACTCTGACTGAGAAGAATTATATCCTTACATTAAGTGTAGAATAGTGTGCACGTTAACATGTGACCTCTGGTAGTTTAAGTAGTATTTTTCACCATTACGAGTAAAAAACCTTATGCGAGCATCATTGCTGAGCTCAAAAAATCTGTAAGAATGAACGACAGTATGCAATCCATTCTCAAAAATATGAGTACAGATAAACTCACATACCGTATAAGGACTGACTCCCAATTGTGCGAGCCTGCCCATAGGTATACATGTTATCACTGTTACCAGGGACTAACAGTTGGACCTACTTTCACTGGGAGTCAGCTCATAAGTACACATTACTTTTATCACTTACTAGCAGTCGAACATACTTTCACTGCGAGTCTACACATAGGTACACAGTATCACTATTGTGAAAACATGAGGGACCCCTAGTGGTACCTACTTCCCCTGCGAGTCTGGTCATAAGTACAGAGTCCTCTAGCTAAGCCGTCGTGTCGTCACATAAATATGCATGGTTTTTCCCTACTATGTTAGAAGTTGCAAATATTTTGCACTTTGAAATTTCGAGGATAAAAAAGGGATACGTCATGTATATGTAAATAACACAATTGCAGGGACCGCGGAGACGGGGGCATTTTGGGTCGCCTTAAACTGCTTTTATTATATTGTACATGTTGGGCCGCTTCAATGATTAGCCCCCCCCCCTTCAGCCCCCCCCCCCTCAGCCCCGGCGGCCCCTGAATTATCGTCAGAGCTGTTGACATGCTAAACACAGAAATAGCTACAGGAAGGCTACTCTTTGGACAAATATTGAAATTGGACTATTTCACAACTGTCCTGTTTTAAGTTCTTGCCCTCCTCACATTTGAGTATTTCTGTTTAAAAGTGTATTATTAGCATCACGAACTGTCACGTAGGTTAAACCACGGAATTAAGCAGTACTTCCATGGTTTAACCTAGCCACCACTATGGCCTAAAGTCAGGATGATATGTGTTTTTACAAAGGTTTAAGGTATAGGCCTCACTTTACTGACTTTCCTGTTAGTAAGGAAATAATAAAACTGTTTTCTATGAAAGGCATCCATGAAAAATTATTCCAGGTTTGGTAGTATCGCTTGTTTGGGTTCGGTTCCTAAACGTCTCGCTCATGTGCTATTAGATTTCAGTGTTTCGTGTAGAAGCGCCGAGGATATGCGGGTTGATGCAGCAAGCCCCTGAGTGGGTGCGCTAGGTGAACTCATGCACTTTTCAACAAACTCACAAAAAATGGAATAATGTAAAAGACCCTCGAATACTGCCATAGGATGGCGGAGTATTTGTTTCAATTATTGCTTATGACTCATTCTGCCACCGCTTTGACGAAAGAGGGCTCCTTAAATGTGTGAAGGGGCGTTGAATAATTATTTCAAAGAAGTTCGAGAGTTCTGACCATAGGTGATTCGAAAGTATGGGAGCTCTGATAAGCCATTGAATTCGGCACAGATTAATTCGAAGCACCCCACCCCTGGATAATCTAGTGCTTTGGTGACCCGTCTCTGATGATGCGTTGGGAATACTCATCTTGGCTTTATACTGGTTAAAAAAACAATCAAAGAGGCCCTCGTTGTAATTAATGTTTACTCAAGTGTCAAATAATACACGATAATTATGAATGAATACACCTCTTCGTGAGTGACTGGCGTGTCGTGATCACGTGACAATTGCCTATTTCATTTATGGAATGAAATGAAAACAGAGGAATATGCATCTCTGATCACGTGAGATCAGTCGATGACATTATCCGGCTCAGATGATAAAATTAATTTGAAATAAAACTCCTCATTGCCCTATGAGGACTTTCAAAAGTTAAACTGTATTGTGCGTATCCCTATGCAGGGCTGTCGAAGCCGGAGGCTGGGCTATAAATAGATTTTAGTTTGAAACATTTCTGTTTATGAAACGCCCAAAGTTGCCTCCAAAAATGACAAAAAACTCCACAGTCGAATGGTTCTACCCCTTTTCATTCTCGGAGTTGAATGGTTCAACCCCCCCCCCCATACAAGAAACATTTCCGATGACACTGTTATAAATGCTTCCATATACCTTCGACAACCCGCCCCCTTCCCCATGAAGAAAGCCACAGCAACCAAATTTCAAAACTACAAACAGGCTTTGGAATTTTTACTCCGTTACCATTAAACATATTTGAATTATTGAATGAGACCATTTTCCAAAGAAGGTGAGAAAATTGAAAGAAACTGCAGTATTTAAAAAGTAATAATTACATACCAAGAATGTACTATTATGCGATCACAATAGAGATGGAATTTTTATGTTTTTTTATTTTCTTTATTATTTTACTATTGATAGAAAAACAGACATTTTTTAAGATTTTTCTTTTTCATTTTGTTTTATTTTTCGATGACCCATCGGTTATTTCAAGTATTTAAAAGTGTTTAACTACATTCCTGATCGTGTGTATCAGTCAAAAAATATTGTTGAAATCCGCAAAAATAACAAAGAATTTTCCAAAGTTGCATGGCTTTAAAATTTGACAAAATATTGGATGCGCAAGGTCACTCCTGACAAAAAGCAACTTACATTCAAACCTGGGAGTACACAGGGAGGTAGGGGGTTTATACCCCTTACATTTTGAAGGTATAGACTGTATGTTTCTACATGTTTCATGTTTCTTCGTTATGCCCCAGCACTTTTAAATTAGGTTTGATCTTACTGCACTAAAACGTAATAACCTACATGAGGCATCTCGAGAACGTAGGAAGGCGTAACGTATTTGTCAATTATATCAAGTTTTTTATTTGTTTCGTTATCATATTTCATACCAGAAATTTTTTGAAATAAGAAATTGCCAATCTTTCGCAACATGATTAGAAGAGTTTCCCCTAAAACATTTAAGAAAAGCTTCTTCCTTTGAAAATAAACGTCCTTCCTAAAAAAGTGGAAGCGTTGGTAGTTAAAAGATAAAATGTCGTTGGTGTCAGAGTGATACGTCTGCTCCCATTCTTGTCGAATGATTTTATTTTGACCGACATCATTGACATACTGTCGTGAGCAGCATCGTCTGAACCGATTCCCACGGTGTCGAAAGGAACAATCACGTGACATTAGGTGACACAGGGACAGCAATGTCCGGCCCACTTTTGACCAAACATATGTTATGCTCATCTAAAACTTATTTACGAGATGGCCTTTGCACCACTTGACGTTTTAATACGCAGGTGTGTATCGATACAGGTGCGCAATTCCGCGCCAATTCGGTTTTCGGAGGAGACGTCTTCCAAATCACCGGCAGAGAAAATTATTTTTTAATTGATTCTAAAGGCCTGTGTAGGCGATTATTTCAATTATATAACAAACTTTATGTCAAGGACCCCAACCTTTTGAACTGTCCATAAATTATTTTTGGATAACCTGGTTTCGGTCCCATTATAAATTTGCTAAGGTGTCAAATTGGGTCACCGTTTATTTTCCTTTTCCGTAATTTGTCTTTCTTCAAGTCTGGTAGGAAGGGACAGGGCACAGGCTGGTTATTGCCTTATTCATCCGGGGAGAATTTTGAAACTTTGAAAATTGGTAATGAAGCGGGATATAGGGCACTATAACTGAAATTTATCACTCCATAGACAAGATCATGATCACTCCCCTATATGAAAAATAATCTGTGAAGAACTTTTTCTGGTTATTGAAATCACAATTACATTACCTGAAGAACTACAGTAGAAATAAATAGTTACCATCTTTAGTTGAGTGGAAGATTAAAGATATATCTTTAGTTATTATAAATTGCAGAATAAGGGCAAAACTTCTATAAAATAAGGGGATTAAGGGCTTCAGAACTTGTGTCCGTCTTTCCGAAATACGCCTTTGCAGCTTTTTGTTTAGATTTTCGCTGCAAGTTTACAGCACGTAAAATAGTTTAACACACTAAGGCGTGGTCATGCGAAGAAAGAACATCTTATTTTCGGAATGAGGCCCGCAGCCGGACTAGGTACTGAAGGGTAGCAAAATGGTTTCCAGGGGACGAAAAAAATTTTCAGGGGGCCAAATGTGTAAAAAATATATTAAGTCAATGGCAACTTGAAAACTTTCTAGAGGTGCGAAAAAAGTTTTAAGGGACGTCCCCTTGGGCCCCTTGCTCGAAATGAGTAATATCTGTTCTTTTCAGCCAGTCAAGAATAGAGCCATGCATGACAGCGGGCCCGTAGCCACGGGGGGGGGGCATTTCGGGGCAATGCCCCCCAAAATATTTCTGCCACCCAGATAAAAATTGAAACTGCATAATAATTAATGTGGTGGAATATTTTATGCCCCCAATCACAACATTTTCCCCCAATCGCAACACTACCCCTCCAAAAAATGTGAAGCTGGCTACGGGCCCGCATGACAGACCTTTGAAGGCTTCGATGCAGAGGTCTGAAGGTCAAGAGGTAGATCAGTTAAGCCTTAGTGTTCCTTCTCGTGACGTAGCTAATTGGGGAGCAAAGCACCTTCGGGGGTAACTTTTGTTTTCCCCCTTTGGCAAAGAGACTTAGAAAAAGTCATCCCATCATCGGAGGGTTTTCCAAGTTCACCATTCAGCCCATCCTTCCTCAAAAATATTAAGTTGGCATAAAGACATTTTCGTGCATTTCGAGCCATATTTCATAAAAGGGTTAAGCCCATATATGCATTTATTGGACGCCCCCAATATAAAAGTAACCACCATGGAACCCCCACCTTTATTCTTAACTCCTTGATAATAAATTCCTATGATTGCACTATTGATCTCTAACTAGACCGAAACACTTTAGGGTGAATGCAAGAAACGTCAGTATATGGCTATGGTATGAAACGTTATATTGTATGGGCTATACTATTTAAGAGCTTTGCTTCATGTTGACACGACATACAAAGTTCCAACTCATATTTTGGTATTACTTCAAGCAAACATAGACGAAATACTACGCCAAACATCGTTAATTGGACATTTTTCACAACTCCGGAGACGCAAAGACTTTGTGGCAGTTCGCATAAAAGGCATATGGAGACACCTTTAGACAAATATTAGTAACCTCCACGTTAGGCAGTCTAGCGCTTTTTGAGTGGGATACTTGTTTTGTGGTTTCTTGAATCGATGCTCATACTCCGCTGTTGAAAGGGTGACATGAAGGGGCCTGGTGTCGCCAAGGCCTTGATTCGCCACCTAGGAGATCACACCTCGAACAATACTGGCGGCGTGCGCGAACGAGTCTCGCCATTGTTACGTAGTTAGTCTACACAATCGTCCGTCAATTTGCCACTTGACACAGTACCGGATGTTTTCAGAAATATTTTCGGGAGAATATTTTCGACTATCAGAATGGCCGCTTTTCGAACTACAAACACGTGCAGGTTACAAATATTTCGAGTCAAAATTGAACAGAACTTATAGCAAGGAAAAATGACCTTAGCTGGAAGGACGAAAAGAAAAAAAATAATTAAGTGGGAGTCTTTGAACATGGTAAACATTCCTGAAAACTTTGCAATGTGAAGATTGGTTCTTCCCCGCCATGCCCTTTATTCGTGTTTAACATTGAGGAACTTGAAGGTTGAATTTTTTGTGCAAAATTTCGCTGAACACACTGTTATTAATATGATTTCGGGAATATTTAACCCCTCCACCAATATGAGGTTTTTTGACCCACCCCCCCCCCCTTTCGCCCTTCACTCACAATGCAAAGAATATGGAACATAACTTGGTCGTAACTCATTAAAAAAATATGTTTGAAAAAGTTTGGCATTTGGGAGGAAAGAATCGCTGAAGAGTGGTACCGGCATCAAAGGTTGTAGTCCTTACAATCGAAATGGAGAAAGCAAACACTTTCAGTATTTTTTCATAGTCAAGTAATCTTTTTGCAAGTTTTCGAAAAATATCAGGGGAGGGGATCCCTGGCAGGTGCCGGTATATCCCACGCCTGGATCTCTAGGTGCTTTGCACACAAGTCGATGATTCATGTACACATCATAAGTTGAAGACGATCTTAAGAACTCTATGAACTTCAGCTCAAAAGATTTGAAAGAATGAACCAATAAATAACATACTAGTAATTACATTCACATATTCATACAACTCGTCTGCCAACCAATTCACCGTCACAGCTTGTATCAATATCAATATAGTGTAACTGATCTTTGATTGACAGAGAGCAAAAATAGAATAATATGATACTGCCAAGCACGGACCGGGATATCTTGTTTTAAATAAATAGCTAATCGTTTTTCCTGATTCGTGGTTCTAAACCACAATGTCAGCTTGAAGATGAAAGTTTATCAAAGAACTCCGTCGCCGAGAGAAGGAAGGGGCAGAAATTGGGATATTCACATCTGAAAGGACAAGGTCCCACCCCGTCCATCCTTCAGTAAGGAGCACATGCTCTCACTAGCTACTAAGTCTATAATCAAGTCACTTTGCTGCTCGTAAAGGGCAAAGTCCATGAATACCCTTAGACGTTTTTCCCCCTCCCCTTTTGCTACGACTTCATACCCCCCCCCCCCCCCGCAAAACATGTTTTAATTCAACAAGTTTGACCCTTCCAGACTTATTTTAGCAGGATAAGCCAAATATTCGAACCATCTGCCTTGAGTTCCTTGCTCAATTCAAACCTAATTTTAAAAGTGGCAGAATTTTGTAAAAATGCAGAAAAGGTGCTTGTTTTAAGTGTTCAGTTTGGTATGATATAACCTGTTCACGTGTACCACAGTTAGTGGGCTTTAACGTCCTTATAAGTCCCAGACTACAGCAGTAGCAGCGTAGAACAGGACCAGGTTAACCGTTAGATGTCGAGGATCGTTGGTCTTCATCAGTTTGTAAATACCCATCTTGGTTGAGAAAAGGTTTACAAAACAGGGGTGGCTCCAGTATATAATTGACGGGGAGGGGGCCTAAGCTCCACGATGGGGCAGGGGAGAAATCCGAATCCCCGACAAACGATACAGTGAATGCAAAATTTTCGGCCCGCTTGTTTGGGATTTTATTTTAAAAACATTGAACTTTTGTTAATTTTATTGAAGAAAATATTTATGTTAATTAAGAGTTTTTATTGAAAAAAATTTGGAAATGTGGTATTTTTAGAAATCTACCCTCCAAAAGAGCAAAATGAAGTACCGCCCTCAAAACGACTAGGTCGTCTTAGGGTATTACATACGTTATGCTGGAAGGTGATATTCTAATATCACTTACCTGCTTTATCGTATCCACTAAGGCTCACCGACGAAATTGGAAAATTATCGACGGGGGAGGGGGCTGGTAACCTTTCCCAACTGTGGATCATGGTCCACTTCCCCCCCCCCCCACCTGTGCACAAATACATTAGCTTCCATCCTCAACTATAGGTAGTTTTATGAATGAAATGTCATGCAGGCTGTTTCCCATCAAGCGAAAATCTGAATCACAACTTCAAATCTTCAACTCGGTATACTCCTACTTTGCTCGGGTATTGCGTTACCCAACTCCATAGTAAAAATATGACATTGGCTTCTTACTCAGGTCCAGTAAATCTTCTATATGAATACATAATGATTAGAACGAAAAAATGACCAGTCCTTCCATTAAAGGACCATGGAAATACACAATAAGTAGACCATAGAAATATGTAAGAAAAAAGCTAGAATTATGAACAAAGATCGAAGGATCATTGAATTAAGGAAGAAAAACCAATATTAAAGGCAAAGTGTCCTCGATCCTTGGTTTACTTTTAATGTACAATATTCATGTTTCTAAACATAATGAAAAATACATAAAATGGGAAATAAGAGGACTTTTGTGACAATTATCTGGTGTTACAAAGTAATTTTGGGATCACTCTTTATTACCTTTTAAAGGTTCACATTATTTCTTCACAAAGAAGAATTTAAAGTCAAAGAACTAGCGACGGCGCTGTAAATTCATTTCAACGACAGTTGCATTTCAGCTGTAAAACGTAACATTCTGAACAATCTTTGAATAATTAATTCTTTTTAACTTGTATGGATAAAACAAAACTTGTAAAATGTTAAGGTAAACGACCAGTAACATTTGTGTGTTCATCAGTGGTATTCCTTCAAAAAGCCCCTTTCTGACAAATATTATACTTGGGGTTTTATTTGTTTTTAAAATCAGTGATCCTGTGATCATGATGCTTACTTGTACTTGTTTCACTGACAACTCAAATATTTTCATAGTCTACTAACTGGACGTTTGGCTCGAGAACTGCAAAAGAATTTACACTTGTTAGTGCCGCAACCCTCCAATGAAGCAAAATGTTTGCTATTTGTGGGAAAACATGTGCTATCTTTAAGAGAAATATGCATCAACATTTCGGACAAAACTGCTTACCCACCCCACCTCAACTGAAAGTGAGTAGTCTTATATGCAATATTGACGTACATTAGAAAGATCTCGTCTTCAAAAAGATTTTTCAGCGATACTTAACTTCTTTTTCATTGAGATTTGCCTATTTCTAAAAATATATTTGACACTCTTCATTTTTTTCTATGAATCAACGTTCCAACACGCAGAGATTTTTCAGTCAGCCATGAATGGGCAATAAGAATGTCAACGCCAGCCAATCATGTGGCGCTTCTTTCGTCTAGATCAACAGTTTATCCCATGTTTTGCTCTCTCAATAGTATTTTTCCGGACGAAATACCGTACGGATTCTTAAGTCATCCTACAGTTCCGCTTCACTTCTAACTTGATCCAAAATTAATCACCTATTAGTGATTATTTTAGGTGCATATTTAAATATTTACCTTGGTTATGATTTTCCAGGGAAGCGCAAGGACTTGTGTTTGTTTAAGTAAAGAGAGAAAAGAATGTCAAGTATATTGAGATCTCAAGCTGGTGCCTTGGAACTTTTCAAGGTTTACGGATTATAGAATTTTTTTTATTTTTTTTTTCCAAAGGCATCTTCAATGATGCCTTTTATTTACTCGCGGGCAGTTTGTATCTCAGTGATACACTCAAAAAATAACGAATTTTAACATTCTTTGTTAGCTTTGCTCCCATAAATTATGATCAAATATTCTTTGTACTTTTATAAGCTCTGCAAAATGTTGGTGCTAATCTTCTTCGTTTAATTTGTTTGATGAAGTTTAGCAGAAATTCCTGTTTTCCAAATGGTACCAAATTCCAGTACCCCAAAATATTACAGCACAACATTTGATTGATTAATTCTTCCTTTTTACCTTTTCTTAAGTCGTGGTAACACTATCAATTTCTTCTAGTCTCGAGCAAAGCCACACGTTTCTCAAATCATTCAGTACTTGTCATATGTCTAATTGTTCCATATATTCCTTTCCACCCCCATAAATCATGCTGACACAAGCTTTGTCTCCTTAAACTCCCACTGACTCGTGATAAGTGATATCTCCACAACAATCATATGTACCTTCCATTTCCAATCGATAAAGGTATCCACTCTGGTAATACAATGAAAGAGCAAACATAGTTGAGTGCTTCGATGGCAATTTACAGCTAAACAGAAAGAAGATTATACCAAACTACTGCGGTGACCTGCTAATTCGGTGCTTTGAGTGACGAGAAAAGTCATCGAGCTCACCAAACTTGCTTTCAACTCAAAAAACAAAAGTCTTCCCTTTCTGAACAAAAATCAAGATTACCTTATCTTGCTGGACAAACAATGATATTATTGGAATCTTTTGTTTCACATTTGTTGCGAGTTTTAGAACCTTCTTATCAATGTTTGTCCTTCAAGTAACACGATTGGTTATGTACAACAATACCCATCCGCTAAATGGCCATTTACAACGGTTGATAACAATAGGTGGGTATAACTGTACAAATGCAGTCACAATTAGTGTAAATACCGAGGTATAATGGTTTAATCATCGAAAGTAGTTGAAACAAGCTGTTGAGGTAAAATAACTGTCAATATAACCCTTGATTGACTTGTTGGAAGCAAGGAGTGTGAATGAAGTATTGGTAATATCCACTTATAGCATTTTCAACAATAGCCTTTGATTGCTACTATACTTATGTAAAGTTACTACAGGTTAGCTGTTAATTGCTATTGTATCCATGTACAGTTATTGCACGATAAGTGTTGGTTGCTGCTATGTAAAGTTATTCAAGATTAACTGTTGGTTGTTCTCACAGGAAACTCTGTGAGAATGTAAACAGGAATTCAAAGTGGGATACATTTTTTCATATGTATTCTAAGAAGGTTCCCCAAATTGCTTCATTCTTAATTTGAAACTTAAGTGAGTTAGGAATAAGTGAATTGGTAATAAGTTCCCCACCTACGTACCAATCGCCTAACAAAACAAACTTGAGGCGGAACTCTAAACAAAAGACGGAAAAGTGATTAAGCATTATACACTCCAGAAATAACTATGCCGAGATATTCGTAACAGATATTCTAGTTCGAGGGTAACTTCGAATTTCTATAGGTATGTCTCGTGTCGAGACAAAATAAATGTTGTTCACTTCTGTGAATAAACATAAAAATGTCTGCAAGTTTGTATTTAGCTAGAATTTCATTTCGTAGATCAACGGATCTACTTTTTGCTTCTAAGCAACTAATTTTATTAATAATGACGTACAGCTTAACACTGCGGTTCGGGCTACACGGATAATTTGCGATACAGCAGCAAACAGGTATGTGTAACAACTGGGTAAGGCTTGTGAAAGACAGGGCGCGATTGCGTAGGGGATGGGGGAAGACCACACCGGCAGTAAAGATTAAGAAATCCATGAGGATGTCGCAAGTTTCTTTTCTTTCTTTTTATTATTATTTCTATTTTCCTCGAAGATGGGATCTTTTGAGTCTAAAATGCAGTTTTCTAAGTAGCTACCGCTGCATTTATAGGTCTTACCATAACGCAGACGATTCCATTTCACTTTATCTCGTAAAATTTTGAAGTAACACTATACAATAGAAAACCATTTTGACTCTAAAGCTCATTTTTCTACCTCGTAAAATTTTTGTAAAATTTCCATGTTTATACATCCCTGGATTGGTTGTTTGCCAAAATCGGTATACCGTGTTGATCTTTTACACTCTTTGTGTGTCTCATCCTTTTGCAAGGATAAACGAAACCATATAATAATTATCCAGTTTCTAGGTATCTTTTTCTTTAGTTTTAAATATTTTTCTGTTCTCTTCATTTCAGTCCCCGGAAAGCCGTTTGTCTGGAGTCCGTTTATACAAAGACCTCTGCACAAAAGAAAAGGAGGGCAGGTACGGTTTTCCAACGATCAAACAATGGAATTAGAGAAAAAATTCGAAAACCAGAAATACTTATCTCCTCCAGAAAGGAAGAAGCTTGCAAAATTGTTGCAACTAAGTGAACGCCAGGTACGTCTTCTTTTCACTCCAGTAGTGATGTGACGATACTGTTATCGATATAGAACGGTAATCGCGGTTACTATTTTTCACGACATGCAGCTTAAGCAAATAAAAAATCCAGTTTTTTTTTTTTTTTTTTTGAGACAGTGTGATGAGTATAGGCCTTTGTTGCGTCATATAGACTTACAAATCATAGAGAAATATTTTCCTTTTTAAACAATCGTTCCAAAATTAACCGAACAAAGACAAACATTACAATTGGGACTATACCGCTGACCGGAATGAATACGGTATGCGATTATCGCTTGCACTAATGTCCAATCGAATGTAGTCATTTCTGGTCGGAGACTGCTCTGACCGATACAACAAATCCGTTTTGAATCCATAAATTCTTTAACAAAATTAACCCAAACAAGATTTTTAAAACAATTCTGGTTCGAGTATGATGTTGATTATTTATATTGAGAAGTTGAGTGTAATATTTTTCTGAAAAGTAGCCACTGAAATTTGGATATTCAGATCAGGAATTCGCAATGTTGTATTTGTATTTATTAGTTTGTTTTGCGTTGTTTGCTTTCGTTGCTTGTTGTTTATTTGTTTGATATTGAGCCTGTAAACTCAAAGTAAATAACTGTTTCCTGCATTATGTAAGAAGCGAAATTCAAAGCAAGATATATAATAGTGCAAACCACATCCGTAAACAAACGCTGAAGTTATTTAGCAGAATTTGACCCAGAAGGCTATTAACTGTCAGTGGTTTATCAATTATGAAATTTTGCTTATTTATTTATTTTTTTATCATTTTTTCCTGCTGTGTTTTTGTATCATACAATAAATAATTCAAACAATAATTCAAATTGCAATTCAAATTCAAACAGAGTTATTCAAACAAAGGTCATTTTGTTTTTTAGGATTTCTCCGTAACGCCAAAGGGATTTTGAAACTAGAATAATCCTTCACAGACTACATTCCTGCAAAAATAAGAAGATTTTTTAATTATTTAGACAAAATAATTACTGAAACATATTTAATGCTACGTCATCTCCTACTATTGAAAAGCAAATATACGTTCACCTCAATTTTAATTAATATACTGTGGTATCCACTTCATAGGTTTCTCTTTTAATCACGTGACAATATTTTTGATATTAAATTGTAAAATTCATACTGAGTGGCTCCTGGGAAATACTCAATGCTTATAGTCTAATACATCATGAAAAATACATACAAAACTGTAGTGTAAGAGTAATAAAAACGAAGAATAAGTTGGGGGCCACTACTTATTCCTTTCTATAATTTAAATTTTCAACATACTGATTCCCAGAAAACGGATCCAGAATAGTTTAAGTAACTCACTTTAGTTTAATTTTTACAAATTTGACATTTTTTTCAACGTTTTCGGAATTCCTGGACTATATTTCACCTGACCCAACAATGAACCACTTACGGAAACACTGTTTTTACGCAAATAAATAAACAAATAAAAATAAAATAGCTGAACCTAATTAGGATAACCAGTGAATGTTCATTCGGTGGAATATATTTGCACAATAGACAAAGTCCTTTTGTGTATCTTAAAAATCATTTGTTCGTTACCTTTATGTCCTTACCTTTCACAAAGTTCCGTCGACTCTCTGGCGAAGAACCCAAGGGTGAAAACCAATCTCTCGAATGACTTTTGCTCCTCAAAGGAGCTACGTCCCCAAGGGACAACTTAGACTTAACATGACCAACCACACGACCTTCAGACCTCTTCATATTGGGTCTGTCATGCGAACCCCATTCTAGACTGGCTGAAAAGAACTGAAACACTGCAAATGATTTTAGACAAAAGGCTGAGAAATGATCTTGAGTGACTGGCTGGCAACGTTCAGTTATTAAGACAAACTTTTCGTACAATTCTTAAAGATATGAATGACAAATTTTCTTGTAGTTGAAAACTTAACATTTTTATTCAGTTCTGAAGGTTGATATAGAGATAAGCACACTTAGTAAATATTCCCAATATATTTTGTTTTTCATGTTTTTGTCAATGCATAGGTTATGATCCAATAATCATCCGGTTGTAATAAAACGATCCAAAAAATTAGGGAGTTCCCCTTTTTACTCTATACGATGATTAGCTATTGTAATGAAAGTTCATTGTCTTTAAATTTCCTACTTCTGTTGTAAAACAAAAAAAATGAACACATTCATCCTACTCACTCAACCCAGAATCATTTGAATACATGTTTCAATGACAAGGTAAACAGAAACCAAATCAAAATTTGATCAAAATCTTTCCACATGTACAGTCTGTTAATCAGAGTTACAAGCCATTGTGTAGACTCTGAATACTGAGTGTAGTGAACATTGAGCTGGTAAGTTTACCAGTGTTATGGAACAATAGCAAGTGAATTTGACGCAAAAGAACTTTAAAGGGAAATATTGCGTTTATCTTACATAAAACTTTCATATGTTTTAAACTTATATTAATAGATACAATATGATAGACCATTCATAAAAAGGTAGTATGGTAGCTTTCTTTTCAAGAAATGACGCTCTCATAGGAAGAAATTTGGGTATTTGCTGCACAAAAGTACTTTGTTCACCCAAACTTTCAAAAATTCAAATGATGCAACATCCGTTACTTTTGTTATGCATAATATTTTGAGGAGATAAAACGATTGCTAGAGTTTATTGGTGAGACTGAACAGGTTAATAATGGTTTAAGGTATTTCCTTTATATGACATGTTGGTGCATTTTAAACGCAATATTTCCCTTTAAATGATGGAAAAGCATTTAGGAATATTTTGTCAGGGATGTCATTGAAGTTTCAATTTAAAAATCTGAAACTAGTGAGAAGTCACATGGAATTACACGATATGAGAAACACACCTGTCAGTGCCAGAAAGTCAGGACTGGGTAGCTTACCAGAAACCACGAGAGACTTGTATATGTGCTGGTAGCAGTTTAGCGAGTTATATTTCCACATTTGCGGTATCACAATAAAACTATTTTACTCGGCAAGCTTTGATTTAGTAAAGCACGTTGCCTGGGAATGGATGGGCCGAAAATGTGTAAAACTTAAACTTGTGGTATACTTAGCCTACTGATCTAAAAATTAAAAATCACATAAGCTTTTGTTAGAAAGTACAATACCAACGTTAGGTGCAGGAATTATCATTGTTGCACTTCGTTCTCCAGAAAATATGGATTTTCATTGAACACTTATTAACAACTTTATGCCTTGTTCTCTTAGATGGCTTGTTAATGTGAAAACACATGACATTGCCTCCAGATCAGAATAATAGAAAGTTTTTAACGCGAATATTTTCTCTTTTCAAATACCAAAAATGACACTCGGAGGAATTATTTATTTGGTCTATACTCTTTCACTTTTCCTCGGCTAGTGTATCAACACACTTCAGCCATAAAGCTGCTAAATTTTGGAAAATAAAGTTTCGTATAAACTATCGCATCAAAAGTTCTCTTCACCTTTTAAACGTTAAAAATCTTATATCACGGCAGATGTAAAATTGTTAAATAAAAACGAGACTGAAATGCCCTTAAAATGTTATGATGAAAGGGTATTTGCCTCAAGATAATTCTTGTCCTTGTTACAGTAAAGGAGTTTTAAAACCATGTACAAAGTGATGTTATTTTGTGCCAAAAGACGAATAGTTTCTTTACAGTGTTTGTGGTTTTGATTTGTCATTCTTATAGGAGACTCTCAAATCAAGGCGAGTGTGCTGGGGATATCAAGAAACCACGATAAGTTTACTCAGTCTTCTAAAACACTCCAAAATGGAGAGATTTGTTTGTAAAAACTTAAACCTTCTTTTACTGTTGCTTGTTGAGCTACTTGAGGCAGTTATTTGGTAGTCATGACATGGGCCATTGGTCTAGTCAAGTGATGTTTTTAAAGAAGAAAGTGACCAATTGGTCGGCAAACCAACACGGCTTTACGGTCGCGACTGACGACAACTTCAATTTTCTGAGACTCACTGTCGGGTCTACTCAACTCTTTTATTGTCCCAAGGCTAGTCTTTCAAGCTGAATACAAAACTGTTTTAATTGAACTCACTACCCCAAAAGATTAACATGTTTTCCTTCCTTTGTGATATAATATGCTTAGAACTTTCCAACTTTGGTTGACCACTTCTAACCGGTGTTTTCAACGAAATGTTTTAAGCTTGGAGTCGTAGGAACTAGTCCCTTCATGACAAACTTATCAGCAGAGGTCTTCTATTTTTACATCACTTCCAGTCTCAGTATGGTTTTAATCTCTGCATGTTGATTTACTTTGTTTGACAAGCTAAACACTTACAATAATACACAAAGAGGTAGCTAGTGAAGAGACAGCCTAAGTTGTAGCCTAGTAAAAAAACTTTCAAACTTTCCTTCTTTTAACCTTTCACTGAAACTCGTAAATTAAATAATCTTCCATTCTAAGGAGAGAGTTAAGCCCCTTTGTCTCCGTCATCCTATTAGTTCTAGTTACACACAAGTTAAATAAATTGCTTTCTAACAGTCTTCTCCAAACTGCACTGGATCCACCTAAACACACCTAAAATCCCAATCTTAAACAGAAAGGCATTTAACAATTTCTTTAAAGGGAAATATTGTGTTTATTTTACAGAAAATGTTCATATTTTTTAAACCAATATTAATAGGTACAAAATGATAGACAATTCAAAGTAAGCCAGTATGGTAGCTTTCTAATCAAGAAATAAGGCGTTCACAGAAAGAAATTCGGTTATTTGTTACACAAAAGCAACTTATTCACCCAAACTTTCAAAAATTCAAATGATGCAATATCCGTTACTCTTGTAATGCATAATATTTTGGGGAGATAAAGCTATTGCTAGCGTTCATTGGTGAGACTGAACAGTTAAATAATGATTTAAGGTATTTTATTTATATGCAGTATTGGTGCATTTTTAACGCAATATTTCCCTTTAAATGATGCCTTTGTTTTACCTAATCTTAAACATTTACAGGATGTACGTATGGCGCCAAAACTGTCCAAAATGGCTGGTTGCCATGAAGGCTGAGAAAATATAATTCATCCTTCGGACTGAAAAGCCTACATAAATTTTATTGACTTGGAATATAATAGAAGGATTAGAAAATCGGGGGCGAGCACACCACCCACGAGTAACACGTGATTATTGCGCAGAGCAGAAGGAATGTGGATGTTTGAAACATACGAAGAGATAGGGTCAATTCTGAAGCAAATTTTAGCATTTTAAAGGAAGTTCTATAGTTCTTTACCGATGCATAAGAAGTTAAGATATGTTTTGTAAACTATATCCAATTTTCATAAATACGTACCGTATATCGTATGCTATACGCGGATGAAACTAAACCAAAATAGATTGAAACTTTCAATTTCTCGCTTTCAGTTTAGAGGTTACACCCAAGTTTTAACCGACTTTTGAAAATCAATAGCCTACACAACTCAAAACACAATTGAAGTAGGTCTACTCAAAACGCGTTAAATAATAGGGACATAAGAAACATTAACAGAATGTAAAGAAAAGCTTGAAGGAGTGAAATCTATGATTGGAAGCACAACGTAGCACTTGCTGCATCTTTTAACACATTTTCAAGTTTTATTACCAGTTAGAAAAATTGTCTCTAAATTTGCTGAATATCCGCACGACGACTCCATAGTTGGTATTATGTACCATAAAATACTTTTGGTAACTACTGGAGTTGCTTATAGGATGAAACAAAAGTTGTTGTTTTTTGTTTCGGCAGAAAGATTTTGTTCAATTATTTCAAAAAAAGTTGTGCACTTCTTGTCGTAACTTACCTTTGGTTAAGAGAGTTCTATGGAAATTAATGGGTTCCAATTTATTTAACATGAAAACTCCACCCTAAATAATGAAACTGGTGAAAAATATAGTCTTCCTTGTGTTACTTTTACCGTGAAATCGCAATGCGCCTCCTCCTTGCCTCCCCTGCAGTGGCGCAATGCGCCTCCTCCTTTCCTCCCCGGTAGTTGCATTCTCGGAAGACAATAGTAACCATGCAAACAAAAAATACACTAATTTAATTTGCGGTTTTGAAATATTAAACTACCATTGCTTCACCAAACTAATGGAGAGATATTGCATGAGTTGAGAGACAGAACCCGAAGCGCATTGCAGAAAGGAAAAGAAATTGTTATATGAGTATCCATCGCATCCCTTGCCTTTGAATTAAGCCCTCCCTTGCAAGATTGGAAGATCAGAAGCAGTGTCGTTTCTTATCATTACAATATATTATACAACCTTGTATCTAAGGACAGTAGAACCAACGTGTCCCCTCTAAACATCATTTAAAAGAAAATCAATTCATAGAAATTTAAGCTTTTCCAATAATCACATTTTCACATTTCTCACTTCGACCAGTCGACATACAAGAATATCATTACCACACCCTGCATTCCTCACCAATGGGTACCTTCAAAAATATGGAAAAATAAGTAACCCAATAAAAGGCAATAAATGTGCACCTGAAAACTGTGGTTGGGGGAGGAGGCTTAATGACACAAATCTTATCGATAGGCATAATATCTTAGTGTAGACTTTAGAGGTAATAGGCTGTCGCCCCAAAATTTGCTTTGAAAAATCAACAAACCCTTGTACATCTCCTCTTATTGCATTACAAGCACCTCTGAAGACCTTTTGAACATAACTATTACAAACAATAGGTAAAACAAGGAGAAATTCTCCTTGAATATCACAATTCACTAACAAAAATATTGTCACATGATCAAAATAGGCCATTGATGAACTAGAGTGACGGGGCATACTAACTCTGATTGGTGGACTGCATTTTCCCTTTAAAAAAATGATCGCACGCATTGTCCTTGTAGATTTGTGCCGTGTCGGCAGTTTGACTTCCGTGGTAAAGAGTACCATGGCGACACTTCCAGTTTCGTTTATTGATCTGATAACTGAACTTTCATCTTTTGTTTCCTGACAGGTAAAAACCTGGTTTCAAAACAGAAGAGCAAAGTGGAGAAGACTCAAACAGGTAAGGGCTCTGTTTATTTGGTGGGAAGGGACACACTGACGGAGCGGATACATTAATCTGCGAAAACGTATGTTCTCGAGTCACGACACATTTTGTCCTTAACGGTTGCGGGGGCTGACAAATTGCCCATTATACCAAACGAGAAACAACTCGATGTGTACACGGTCAGACACGCGAGGGTTCACTTATTTATGTAAGGATTCTACTTGCGTGAGGAAAGTTCGTGTTGAACCTAAGAAAAAGGCAGTCTCTTCCCAAAAAACACATACCTAGATGCACAAGACATCATAGTTTGACTTTCACGATCGACAAGTAACCCAGATACATAACCCAGCTTTTAGAAAGTACGAAGACATTTTTATGGGGAAGCTCGATGAAATTTTGCCATAATTCTTTTAAATACACAATCATAAAGCTGATACCTTGTGTCACAATTTTGTCTGTAAATATGTGCACTGGCTTGTAATCATTTTATTGCTGAAACCGGTCAAACTTCTATTAAAATGCAAAAAACAATATAAAAATGTTTCTTAAATGTTGGTATCTGCGTAGCCTGCTCTTAATAACGAAACTAGTGACAAGAGTGTGTAATGATGGCTGCTACTTCTTCAATAGAAAGTAATGTTAATTCTTGTTTCACATCGGTCACACGCTATAACTTTTCCTTTCAAATCACCTTTGCTTTTATGGCGCTCCATGTACTTTTTGTCTAAATTGCTTTGCTGGTTGCACGTAACCGCGCCTTTTTCTGATTGTTTTTTTACTTCACCGGAAGGCGCGGAGTTCTTAATTTTATCACCCAAGAAGTCCTTACTTCCTTTTCAAGCCCCACCATGTTTTCAAGTGTAAATGGTATTCAGAGAGAGGTAATAATTTTTAGGTTCTTATTTAAGTTCCAATATCTGAAGAGTTCGATAACGTGGCAACCCCTCGAACCTCTCCGGCTGAAGTAGGCTGTAAAAGCAACCCAGCATTGCGTCAAATTGCATTTGAATAAAACTACTTTAAAGGCTTTCTTGTAATTGTTCTTGTTGTAATATCAACGGGCTTCATAAATCGTTCTAGAACAAGAGAGTGGGCCGGCGATCAATTGTTTTTGGCTTTCAAGTTAAGTGTTTCATTACCACGCCAGGAGTGTAACAGCCTCTGATATTGGTCATAAATTAAGCGCTACTGGAGTTGAGTAAACGCTGCCTGTCAAACAAATCCTTCCATCAAGTACCTACACATGAGGGGGAAAAGAGCTCTACAAAAGTTGTTAGGTTGTAAACGCCTCTCCAAGAAGTATCGCCCTGTATTGGTCTCAGAAAACTTCCTGTCGGTAAAAACAGAAAGTGGCTTGTTTCCTTTGAAGTGAATCTTGATGACAAAATAGACTAATGAACGAGAGTTGCAATCGTCGTACGGTATGTTACTTAATTTAACTTAAGAGCCCCCTTACGAACTTCTTGTATAGACTTCAATAATTGTACCGATGGCCAATGGCGAGCCTTTTGATTTTCGTTGTAGAGTGGTTTGAATGGTGGGGGTATTGCCATTGGTGTATTGCTATTGGGAGGTCTATTCGTCGTAGAGTAATTTCTAGGCATGTGGAAGTACTGTATGACGTCAGAGTAACTGATTCATCCATGCTTTCAAACGCAGTTACAACAAATTGCCGACATGTTGTCATCCCGATATTGCCACCTTCGTGACATCAGAAGAGAAATTGAACAATGGGGAGGGCTATAAGGCATCTTCACCCATGAGGAAAATGGTAGAATCCAAACCATAAAACATTCAGTCCCAATAGGACCTTTCGGTTGCGCAGCAACATTGCCAGGAAAGAGACGGTTCATTTTACTTTTACCTCTGTATACCCCTATGTACCTTCCTGTGGTTGATGCCCAGGGGAGTAACTTGCCTTGCATCAGTGTGATAAGAGAATGTGTAGGGGTGCGCGTTTTATGAAGCGTGCCGTTTTAGACGAAATATGTTGGGATTTGTAGCTGGGTTATGGGTGAAGTACATGTCTTCAATCAAGTCTATTTTAAAGTTGAGGTGTTAGTGGGGTAGTTCTGTGCAATGTCTTTGGGAACGTTTTAAGACGTCCAAACAGCCGAACCCCTGTGAGCTAAAACCAAACATACCCCGAATACGTTTTGCTCACACACACAGTTTTACATTTTTTGACGTAATACAGTGTTTATGTGCCAGTCTACCATGAAAGGGTGCTGCAAAGATCTTATCGCTCACCGTATGTAAATAAAGTCACGGGATGAAGCTTAGACTAATTTTAATCAGTCAATTTGTGTTTATATGAAACCCTGGGCAGGCTTATACGGTTGTGATTCTTTAAACTTAAACAACCTGTTTTATTGTATAGTCTGGCCACAACTCTATGGTTTCAATCGCTGTGACGTCATTTTGCTTGTACAAACCAGCGTTACTTCCTCAGTAGACATTCTTCAGCGTATTATGTGCCGACTAGAAAAGAAAATTTACCAGGTCAACAACTTGTATGTTTTTCATAGTTTAACGCGTCAAGTCAGTCAACGCACTATTTTCAAGCTATTGACTAAAGTCACTTTATAGATAACCTTTTAGAAGAGACTACAAAACATATTATTAAAATTCAAAAGTCATAACAGGAAACAAAGGAAATAGGTGAAAGTTGTGTTTTTCATTTATTTTTATCTTACATTTTATCTTTCCAGGAAGTCCCAGGGGACGGTAAGGAGGGTGACGGTACTAATGACACACAAGGGGCGGATCCCGATGATGACATCTCGAATGGAGAGCTACCCGATGCAAATTTGGATGCAGAGGCCGACAAACACTTAGAACTCCTTAAAACGACTTTGGGTTAATAGGTCCGTTCGTTTTTTATCATTGGTCAGTTCTGTTCACCTTCCATCCATACTTAATTTTTCAAAAATAAAACAACTTTTGAAAAAAAATGTCAGTACTTTTGAGGATGGAGGTCCACCATTGGCCAGATGGTGAAGCATAGTGTCATTAACGGGTACATTGATTTATGTGACCCGTAAAGAAATGAGATTTCTTGCAAAAGACGAGATGGAGTCGAAGGAGACCTATCATTGGCAAATTGTAGAGTCAGATGGCTCATGAGAAGAAAATATGTAGACAGTCTTATTTTTGAGTCGTTGTGCTGGCTCTGAGAGATTTTGAAGACTTCTATAAAAAACGGGAGAAAAAAGAGCTGTTGAGGTTGCTCAAAATATTTCACTTTTGATGAATAGACAGAAGCGGGAGGCACAGGTGACGGCCATCCATTCTATAGGACCGAGGACAACGGAGGGCATTACCATCGAGATATTTTTTGCATTTTTCCCAACAGTCTGGTACAGATTTTTAAAAGCAAAATATTTCTTGATTAAGTGTCCTGGAAATCTCGAGCGTGCAATCTTCATGTCAGCTATGATGCAATTTTATACAGTTCAATTTTATAGTGCAAGAAATCGCTGCTTCTAATTGGATTGCACTTGCAATTAAAACGGTGGGAGGCCATCTTGCCAGGCGGTTGCTAGAATACCAACATATGCAGTCTTTCGATTCATCAAAGTGACGCGTATTCGGTGAAAGGGTGTGACGTCACTTCGACTGAGGTCAAGCTTCCTTCTCTATAGTATGGGCGCATGTCATTCATTTAGTAACATATTCTTCATAATTTCGTTTTTCAAAACCTAATCGCTACGAAACGCAAATTTTACCAAGAAAAATTGTCGTGAAGGCAAAATTTCACTTTTCTGTTCTAAATTGGTGTCGTACACCCCACATTCTCTATTTGTGCCTAGTGTGCTCGTAAATGGAGAACTTGAAAAAAGATTTTGAAAACATTTGCGAGTGAGTGTTGGGTTCTGCGCGCTTGCATAAATTTCCATGGCTACGCAGACTTGACCTCAGTGTGACGTACTGACTTTCAGCCAATAGATAGTTATGCCGTACTTATTCCTTATGTGAAGTGCATAACTCGTACATAAATGTGGTGTATTATGTATAATCTGCAGGATGTAACCAGTTTGTATCTGGACTGCAACTTTTGCGTCTCAACTACAAACTATGATATCGAATGTGTACTGTGTATTGAATCATGAAGGACGTTTTTTCGGGCAAATTATCAGCCACGTCATAAAATTGATCCACATAATCACTCACCTCCTTGTCACAATTAGCCCCAATCTAATAATTTCGCACTAATCGTACTAAGGTGGATGCCATTAAAGAAATAGGGCCCAAGGTGGTGAGAAGGAAGCACCAAGCTCATATTTTAATGGTAAATGAATAATAAAAATTGTTATATTATGATCACAGTTATCTCCTTGATGCCTGTGATAAAGAAAAAAAAGGCATTTACTCTCAATACTTTCCCTAATTCCCCGCAAGTTTATTAAACCTTTGTCAAGTAGAGGATGGGATATGTTAGGGACTATTTAATCTGCTGGAACAGTTTTTAAAAAAACAAAAACTAGTGACACACCGGATGCCTTTAATTTAAACATTTATCAACGAGAGGTAATTCCCTTCTGTTCTTTGTCGTTTCACCCCAGCCTAGAACAAGCTCCATGCGTACCATCATGGAGGCCATTTTGTGATATGGTTACCTAACGAATAAATAAAATAGATTATGAAATTATTTTAATTTAAAAGTAATTAAATCAGCAGTATTTTTAACAGGTGCACGCCTGTCAAGTACTAACGTGTTTTAAAAAATGCATTGGATCGTAACAGAAATCTTGAAAGAGTTTTTGTTCATGAAAGAGTTTTTGTTCATTAAACAAGAATATTAATATGTAATCAAACAAAAATGACGAAATTTAAAAGCTTTTTCTTTAAAATGAGTAACATGTAATTCCTCTGCTTCCACTTTTAACGTTACTGGAAATTTGGCCTACTTACCTTTCCGATATGACGTCATGTTCACAAATGGCCGCTAAGTGTTCTCCGTTGAGTCTTTTATGAATTGACGTTGCGTCGTAAATTTTGTGCTGACATGTAACTGATGGTAGCCGTTATAGTACCATGAACCCTTGGCTGAGTTTAGTCATCCGTGAATGATCATTAAACAACGAACTGAGCAAGTTCAGCCGTTATAAGTGATGACGTCTAAGTGCATTTTTGCAAAAATGTATAGAGATCTCGTAATTTCTTGAACCACGAAAAAAAATTCGTTATCTCTGTACAATGTTGAAATTTATAATATGAATTGTACTGATGAAAGAGATAGGCTAATAAAATCAAGATAAAATATCAAATCTAGAAATCATGGAAAGTTTTATCATAAGTGTAACAGGCCCGTAGCCAGACAAGGTACTGAAGGGGGCAAAATGGCTTCTAGGGGGGAGAAAAATTCTTCATGGGGCCAAATGTGTAAAAATGTATTAGGTCGATGCAACTTAAAACTTTCTGGGGGCTAAAAAATTTTCAGGGGGTTTCGCCCCTCCCCACCACCCTTTGCCCCTTGGCTACGGGCCTAAAGTGCAATCAGTTTCAAGTGGGCATATTTCAGGACCAGGGTCTCTGACAAAGCTTCCCGACAAGAAGTCTACCAATCACTTCGCTTCTCTAGAGTTATTTTCTTCGATTTTGACATCAGCAGGTATGACTAAGATCCCCCTCCCGCCCACCATCAACGAACCCCCCCCCCATTGCGTTATGCTTTATTCCATTCCTTTATTATCGTGCCCATGAGTAGTCGTAAAATCGACAAAAGTACCTGACCTTGTTTAAGTCTCACAGTTCGTTGTGTGGTGTTGACATTTAATTAACGTATTTTGGTAAATTATTATTATTGTTGGAAATACCTTTAAAAAAAACCAACAAAGGCATGACGAATGTATTTCCTGCTTTTTTCCAAACCGGAAGTACTTCAAGGCAGCAAATATTTTTCATTAATTTATATTGCAGAAGTTCATTGTTCAATGGATGGCGGCATGATTTCTTCCTCGATGAAATTAAAGTAGCAGCGAAATGCTTGAATTTGATGGTAGTTGTAATTGGACGTGTTTTCAGTACTATATAGTGAATACACTAGGAATAAGGCTTGTGCAGTTCAAAAAAGGCCTTTTCGGAACACATTTGACGAAAAACAAAAACATTTTCACCATTCAATTGAGTTTTCTGCACATTCGAAGTAGATACAAAAAAAATTCAAAGTAATTTCACACAAAAGTTTCCGTTTTTCACGTCTAACTTATAAGCCTAATGTCAAGTCCAAGAACTGTAGTAGGATGTCATGGGCTTACTCTTATCAATGAATTGGCCCCGAAGTAAAAATTTCTCTCTTTCTAGGACTGCTAAGGCTATGCGGTGGTTGTGTATTTTATTTTCCCATAGGGTTTGTTTTTCCATAGAGTTGTTGGAAATATAGGTGCCGGATTATTGTCAGCTCAACATGATATAATATCATGAGTAATAAATTAAATATAGTTTTACCCACTTTATACAATTTTTTCACTGCAGTTACCCCTTTCATTCTATGGGAGAATGGCTCGATGAAAAATTTTCTCCCAGTTCCACTAATCGCTACCCCTCCCGGCCTTCTCCCCATTCCCAAGTTTCGTCCTCGGTGAAAAACGTAAGAAAACGTTGATAAGATTTCTAAATTTTGTACACTGTAAAACCCAGTTTGTTGGGATAACTTTCGAAAATTGAGGTAACTTGCTGCTCGGACTTTTTTAAGTTTTAAGTTTCTCTTAATATGAAATGCATAATCGAAGAAACTCAGTTGACTGAACTGGGGCAAAATTGTGAAAAACACAAATATGGTTTACTATAAGGATTATACCGTTTTGTATTTGCTCACCCCTAGGGAAATATAAACAAGCAATCACCCCCTCTAGTTAGGACATCGTGCAAGACTTTTTAAGGTGTGCCAAAATTCTCGTTTTGCAATTGTTGCACAGACGGAGAGTAGACCCTCAATCCGTCTCGTCATAATGTACTACATACACATGAATGTTAACAACACGACATGTGTTTTTTCATTATTTTCTAAACAAATTGAGAACCTTAATAATTACTCAATTTCTTTGTTGGAACGTAAAATAACCTAAGATACCGCACGTGGGTTTCTAAGAAAAGTACAAAAGTTAGTCGAATTCGAGCTAAACGAAAGATTTCTTCTTACTTTTAAAGCAATTTTTCATAGTATTGTAAATTGAGCCATCGCGACTATACATACTGATGTTGTATACAAGTATAAGAGAGTTGATGCAATGGCACAGATGTGCTAATGACTGTTCTGTGTCATTCATGTTTTTAAGAATATAAATATATGTATTTGAAATGTAAATATGCAAATTAATTACTCTTCTTTGTTGCTCCTTCTTTTGGCGTCGTTTGAAAAAATTACTTCTCTTCGGATGTAGAATGTGGAAGTACAATATCCACCTCCTGATCCTTACTCCACCCCACCCCCACAATACCTTATGTGCTGATTCCGTCCCACCTTCCTCTTACCTTATTTGCTGTTAATAATTTGTGTCTTTTCAGGAAACTTCCAATGACCACAAAACGGAAAAATTAATAAACTGATTCAGTTATCTTTTTCATTTTTTTTTCAATCAAGACTGCCAAAACAATAGCAATGATTGTTTGATATCATTAACACGGATATTAAAAACTTCTTAATTACTCAATTTTACTATAGCATTTGCCTCTTGTACTTGAAAACGTAAAAATATTCTGCCACAGTACTGCCAACAAATCGACATGGGGCTTAAAGGGTAATTCTGCTCCTCCTATAACTGTATAAAGCTCTTCCTTGTGCAGACACAAACCTATTTCATTGCTTCAGGCCATGTCCTGGTGAACATGCAAGGATGTTATGTGTAATTCAAACACTCTCTCTGCACTCTGTGGAATATGAGTTACTCTGCATCATTTGAATTTTCAAACTTTGATGTCAACCAAAGAACAGTCACCAACTGAGAATTTTGATACCCCCACACTGAAAATATACTTTGGGGTGACGAGATTTGCCCTTTACAGTAGATTGGCTAAAATTTAAGAACCAATCTAATTGAAATATGGGTAGCAATGAACTGGCAATGCTTCTTGGCTAAGCAAACAAGTATTTACAATGTCCTCAAGACCAAATGCGGACAGGGGCGTAAATACGGGGGGTGTGACCGTGTGACACCCCCGTGAAAATCAAAAGTCGGTCTCTGAGCGCCAAAAATCCGGTCTCAAATCCAGTTCAGTATGCCTTTGTAACAGTAGACCAGACATGAACAACATTTGATACCTTACTCAAATTG
>WURT03430799.1:0-22682 GCA_009936505.3 Holothuria glaberrima
GAACAAAAAATTAAATTGCATCAACAAAAATTGTAAGGAAAATTTTTTTCCGATATCTATAGTCCAACAAGTATGAAGGGGTGTCCCCCTCCCCTTAGACCCCTCCCCGAGGCCGGCGATCAAAGAACATGCTGCGTTCCCCTCCCCCGTGAGAGAAATCGTGGCTACGCCTCTGCTTATGAATTAAACTTTCTTGACACAGGCGTTGAGGCATTTTTTTGTCGGGAATGTAGCACATTTTGTCGGGAAAATGTCTAGCACCCCCACTCATCGATCCTAAGGGACGCTCCTGTTTCCTCCGCATCTGAATGAAAATGTTCAATCTAACTGGGAGTTTGTTGCTTCCCAGTCTTGAGAAAACAGACTTATTTATGTCTATATGATTTCCTCAGAAGCTAATAATAATTACTTCTAATAACTCTAACATTATACTTAAATAAGTTTCTGTTTTCCCTCAAGTCACCCAGTGGCTGATTTCACGCAATTACAAGGAGTGGGACAGCCTCCCTGGGCATATATGAACCCTGAATTAACGCCCTTTCGCACCATATACTGGTGACTAGTGTTTAACTCTTGATAGCTACATAAACTAAGGTAAACAAATTGTGTTTTAGAGTGAAAATTTCTGCAATGTAGTGTGTTTATAAGTATTTTAAGTGTAAGTTTGACCTCCGCCTCAGCCATGGTAAGGCTGAGGTCTACTTTCGTCATAGCCATATATTTTGAGGATCCGCCACCGATGGAAACAAACATTTTTCAAGGTGCTTTACTCGGTCACAGAGGTACTCACCATTACTATTTGTAACACAACAAATTTGTAGCTGCTATCATCTGCCATGCTGTTTCAACTGACGGTGTTTCACATCCGACGAAGCTTCCGTGTTAAAATGATAACGTCTTTTGAACAATGCTTTGCTTAATCACGCAAAGGATACTGTAAGAAACGACAATACGAGCTTGTAATTGAAGTAAACGGAAAAATAAATGGAGTGAAATAGACAAATTTTAGTAGATACAGTGATGGGTTGTTTTTCATTCTTTGCAAAACTGTGCAGTGTTCCTCGAAGTACCATGCTCCCTTAGAAGCAATCTTCATAGTGATATGGCTTTACCTTGAATTGGCACACCACTATTAGTTTAATGTTCGCCTGCACAAAGAAGCGTCGTCAGTTACTGCCTCGGAAGTATTCCTGGGATGACTTTAAAGTACAGTTACATATTTAACGGGGTTTTGATGTTAGACGTTGATATGATGAAGCATATAAAAAGTGTGGATGTTGCAAATTTGAAGGTGTTATTAGGATGACTTACATCACTTCGAGCTCACGTTGTTTGTATCTACGTTCTTCAAGTTTGCCCTCTTCCAGCTCAAATTTTACACGTTCATGCTATCTATATAGGCCTATTTGATAAAGCCACTGTGATTGAGCAACTCTTTTGCTTTCATTCAATGGGTAATGTAACGTGACTTGTGGACTTTTAGAAGACCTTGTTTACCGTGCACGTCAATGTAAGAATTGTGTTGTGCCCCATTGAGTAGGAAAAAAGGTATATATGCCTACAGATGTTTTTTAAAAGACTGCAGATGTTTCTCATAAATATTCATCAGCAGTAATTATGAAACAGCCAAAGCTACGGACAGAGCAGGCTGACCGAAAGACAATTTTATTTCCTGTATCCTCATTATTTTATTCCTTAGACCTCTTTTCAACTGGACAGGAAATGCAACCCCTTTCCCTGAGTCACTTGATACCCCATCTCCCGTACTATATCTTAATCAAGGTATTGTTGTGGTATTTATACAACTCAAAACTCTTCTGTCAAATCTGAAGATTTTGAACTGTTTAGGGTACACCTGATATCCCAACCGTTCAATTTTCATTTTAATAAACGTGCATGAAGCCGTAGACATGGCAAATATCCATAGACAGGTCACATAAGCTGGCCACGACAGTCACGAAATTGATTTTGGTTCAGGAGAAGAGAAATTGTCAATAGTAGCAGATCAACAGCAGTTAAAGGTCATGTGTCATGCCACCAAAAAGAGCTATTCCACATGTCAGTTAAAGAATTAAGTCCTCTAATGAAAGATCTGTTGGAATTATTTCAATATCTTTTACCGTTCCCAAAATATTCGTCTTCAAAGTTCGATGATTTCTAAAGAAACTCATTGCCTATGCAAAAATAATGATGTGGTGTTGCACAGTTTTAAGATTTCTTTTGTTAACCCTTTGTAAATTATCTCTTAATTACTGATCAGATAGATACAGTTTGTTGAGTGATATCAATGTTTCTGAAGGAAAGAATTTTAACTTTCATAATGAGCCCCTCAGGCTATAACAATGCTACCAGTGTCACTAAAATTAAGGTTGAAAAAACAAAGGCTAACATGAGCCGTATATGGTATGTTCATCTTTCGATGTCACATATTTGCATATTTAGCTAATGTTTATTCATGATACAAGTGTGACATAGAAATTACCCTGTAAAATGGTCAATATTTGATAGATTTTAATGGAAATTGCGGCTATTTTCTGGATATTTACTGCTTCCTACATCAAATATCCAGTTATGTTATTTTCAAGTCACACGACCTTTAAGCTGCTTTGAGAAAGCCTCTCTTACCACATTTCTTTCTCTTATGACGTATGTGCCTGAATACATGCTTGCAACTAGCCTGCTTACGCCCTACCCCTCCATAGACATAGCTCGCGGGGATGCAGCCCCTTCCTCCCTCCTCCTATCATGGGGAGAGATTATTTTCGGACAAAGTAATTTGCTTTTTGCAAAGTACAAGCTTTGCCTTGTTTGGAAACATGCATTACTTTTGCGCGAAAAAGTGCCCAACTCCGAATTGAAAGCAATTCCACAGCATTATACTACCCCCTCACCCTTTAGCAGCCCAGATACCAGTCAAGGTCAAGGGATATTGTACGTATGTATTTAAGTTTCAAATATCAAGATGTCAAGTTAAGGTGTAACATGCTACCAACCTGGGCAGCTGACTTGACGGGAAAGTAGATGGAAGATTCTGGCTGATCAACATTTCCGTAATATTTATACTATAATAGCCTACTTTATAGTTATTTTGAAGACTAAATGGAAATTTGTGGAGTAGAAACCCTAGACAATTTCACATTCTCACATTAACCCTTAATGATTTCATCGCAGTCTCGTATTTGTCCTAAGCCCGCAGAAGTTCTTTAGATTGTTACATCACATCTACTAAGGTTTTCGGAACACTGATTTTGTTTTGAATGTTTAGGTTTCTTTCCCTACAAATACACAGCCCCGGGGTATAGGCCTTTATACCCCAGGTTTTTTCACCCATTTTGGTTGACCTAGGAGAGGTAGGTACAATGTCTGAAATCATAGACATATGAGATGGTTTTGGAGGGCTACAACCCCCATACTCGACAACAAATTTGTCGATTTCAGAGCAAAAAAACAGATTTTTCCTTGCAAAATTCATTAAGTGATTACTTGCCAACAGAAGTAAATTTCAAGGCAAACACCTTCCACCCGTTTAAAAATTGCCTTCCCGTACGCCTACACTGTAAAAACAGTGTTTATGAATTAAACACTTTTCTAAACACTTTTTTGCCCCCACTTTGGAAACACGTTTAAAGTCTAAACATGTTCAGGAATTAAATACATGATGTTTAGGAATTAAACATGAGTGTCTAGAATAGAAACATGTTTCCAAAGTGGGGGCAAAAAATGTGTTTAATTCCTAAACACGCTTTTTAGAGTGTATATTTGAATGGGGTGTTCATAAAGGCAGAGTATTACATACAAAGTATGTCCGACTAAGTTTTCAAAGAACTTACCTACATTTTAAAATCGAATGGTACGGTTCCCAACTTCATAGTATAAAATCCGTTTTCTCAGTGACATATCCGTGGTTCCAGTTCTATATGCAATGCTCACTATAATGTGCCCAAGCTATTAATGATCACGTAAGTTCACACAAACTGCAAAATCAGATAGGCCTGAGTATAATCATCAACCCAACACTGGTTTGAATATAATAATCATAATAACGATGCAGCGCACTGTAGGTTTAAATAGGAACGTTCAAATCTGTTGACGTACTGTAAGCTCTATATAAGGCCTAGGACGGAAATAATGTAAACAAAACAATTATTCTATGTAGGAAGTCGGATCTGCTAGTAGATCGCATCGAAGGGGATGATTATTTCACTTTTATTTCGCTAACAACTAGTGCAACTAACTCCTAAGCCTATCTGTAACAGGAAATAAAGGATGATTTGCTACAGATCTGACACATGCAGTTTCGAAGCAATGCTAACCTTTTGGTTTTATAAAGTGAAAGTTCCATTGCACATGAGCAAAGAGTCAAATTAGTACTTTCAGTTTTATGTTAAATGCCTCGTTTTCACTTTTTGCTTTTCGCTCTGACAGGATCTTGCTTATATCGCATAAAATTTGTGTTAAACAGACCGTGCTGACTTGACTATCTTTCTGTTCCTAACACGCACAAATTGAATACCTTAACTGACGTAATATGATGATTTACAAAATAGCCGAAATGTACGCAAACTGTGGGCAGCTCAAAGTGCTTAGTTTATCTTTTCTTTTATAAAGCACATTCATAACTGAATGATAAGCGTAGAAATACAGTGTATCTAAATTTACGTGTGGGTCATAATGAATTCAAGAGTGCATAGGCTATTTTTAATCAAAACACAAAACATTTGGTAAAATTTATAGCTGAGGAAAGAGTCTTAGTTTACCTGTGGTATGCAGAGCGGACGGAGTGGTTTTAATGGGATTGTTAGGAAACTGGTTTAAATTGCCAAGTTTTAACCAACTTTTTGAACAAAATCCGTTCAAATCCGATAAGAGGTAGAAACACTCTAAGGTGATTGTTCATTTATTATCATACTGCAGAACATTATAGAGACCTATTCTCTACCCATGCATGGTTCAATATAAAAATAATGAAGGTTTATGAGTGCGATAGTATGAATAATTCCATGAGTTGAAAGATTGAATGATCTTTTCAACGAGGAGAAGCCGAGTTGAGAAGAACGTTCAATCTTTCTACGAATTAAATTATTCATACTATCGCACGAATGGAAAACATTTATTATTTGTTTTATATAACACCTAACTTCCTAAATCAAAGATTTTGGTCAAAAATTGCTTGTACGTACCCCCATGGCTGACGTCACCGCCGTGGGTTAGTATATACTACCCCACGACGGTGTGTTAGTACCGAATAACACGTGGCACGTGACGACCAATCCTCCAGTCAGATGTAGAGAAATTAATAAGGAGTTATATAATATTAATATAGGAGAAGAAACCATAATCATTGAAAGCACTTTATGCCCTGGGGTCGAAGGCTCGGATTCAGTGCCCGGACGTCCATTGGCAGAAAGACCAGAATACCGAATAAAGGAATAAAGGAAAGGAAATAATTCAATAAGTTTGTTCATTATTACATCCTGTGGTAGGCTTTTGTGAAAACACCGCTACAAAACTCCGTATATGGTGCAATCAGCGTCATAAGCGTAAAGGACAATCCTTCTGCACCGCAAACCTGGCCCTGCGACAATAATTGACAGATCATTTTAAAAGGGGTTTTTGTTTAGCAAACATCACACATCATGGCCGTATTTAAGCAAGAATTGGGGGAGGGGGCTTCCAACATCAAGCAAATTCAAGTTGGAATACCGAAACAGTATAAGGCACGACGGAAGAGTGAAGCGCTCCTCCCCCAACGTCCTGGGGTCCAGGGACTTCCTTCCTTGATTGCCCGTGGCGAGGTCCAGGGGCAACGCTCCAGTTGAAGTTCAAGAGGCGAAGCCCGAGAAGCTCTACCCTCGGAGCGGACTCTATTTGCTCTGCTTCCCAAGACTGAATAAGAAATATGCTGTGTAGGCAAGAGAAGCTCTGGAGTATTCTAGAAAATAAATGTGGGCAAGAGAAGGATGCATTAAAGTTTCTTCAAATGACATTGGAAAGGCACTTACACGACTACAAAATTCACAATTCGACAGTATTATACCCCTTACCCCCTTCTGCCTACCGGAAGACAGGGATTGGTGAAGGAGAGGGCTTGAATGTATAGAGGAGGATAGGTGATGATGAGGGTTTCCTGTGAATTTGAAAAAAACATTAGTTTCCCCCGAAATGTCCTACAAGAAGTAAAAATGGGACAACTAGTACAAAGGGTGGGTGAGCGGGCGTAAAGCACGCAGAAAGTAGCCTAATTGCATTTTTAGAAAAAAAAAGTATCCTCAAAGAACGAGGAAGCCCCCCCCCCCTTTCGCCCTCCTCTTTACTATGTGCCTGTCTAATATTGCATAAAATGGCACTGTCTATCTTAAAAGATGCAGACGGATGTTAAAGAAATTTGTTATAAAATTTCAGCATGAGCACACCCCCACCTTTCGCATAGGTTATGCATTCAATTTCAGTTGAAAATACCTTGAGCGTTATTCTGGTTTTCAGGCCTTACAATAAAACATGTCCTAGAAGCATAACTAACTCTTCCATTCATAAAGAAAAGATTGAGGTTAAACTTTTTAAGCAGCAAAACCGTTCTTAATTGCATATGTGACCTCCAGGAGAATACTTCAAATGGATGGCACCCCCCTCCCCCAAAAAAGTAAATAAAACATGAAGCAATGAGGAACTCTCTGCCCTAACATATTTGTATATAATAGCCCTAGAGTTCCAAATACAGTTGATGACTGCACTTTCAATCAAACAATAGTTTCACTCTGGTCAGCTGGTTGGTCAACAATAACTACTAGTACAGTCAGTTGAACGTGATCCCAAGTAAGCTTACTCACAATGTGTTTGACAATATTTCCCCGGGCAATTAAAATCATTGTACAGGCCACGGTGGCTATGTCTTAGAGGTGTACTAGACTTTCGCTAACGTAATGCACTAGCCTTTATTTGCAGTAGTAAAATCCCAGATAGCACAAAGCATTGGAGTTACGTTGGGCCAATGTTGGCAACCGTTGGCAACAGTCGGTATTATGTTGTGTAGGCAACTAAATGCAGGGCCAACATTTCGCCTACCATATGCAGTCAACATATGTATTGCCAACATTTGACCCGCCGTATGCTAACTGTAGGGCACCATGCATTTAACCAACATTAAACCAACTTAAAGTAGCCAGCTGTTGGGTGCTTTACATTTAACCTACATTGAACAACTGTCATGAAACCAACCGTTGGTCATTACGTGTTCAACCAACGTTGAGCCAGTAATAAATGACCAACTGTTGTGCACCATACATTGAACCAACGTTGGACCAGCACCTGAAATTTCTATAGGTCGTTACCATTAATACCGTGACAGAAGAGTATAAGAAATTTATGTATAGACCTGTCAAAACAGTAAATCGAGGTTTAAAATTCATCAACTGCACTAGCGGCTAGCCATAGGGGCACGGGGGCACTTGCCCCCAAAAAAGTTTGCAAAGCATGGTCTTCAAAATCTTCCAAAAAATAAAAAACGTGTAATTCGAGATGGTTTAAATAAAATCTTTTTCTAAATTTAGACGTAATCATCCCTCTCTCACAAATATGACACATTATTTATGAAGTTTTGTATATTACTATTGCAAAATTCGCCATAATTTTCAAGTATGTATTTCTTCGTTATTACAAGATTCGACCTAAGTTTACGTTGTTTAAATAAAACAATCCATAAAACCAATATTTTGGGGCTTCTTGGCAAAGCTGAAACACATTGTGATACAATGATGAGAGAAACAACAAAATATTTAAGTGGAGCTCTTTTTATACAAATAGATCAAGCCGCTTTGCCTGTTTCCCCTGCCTTTTGCTCCACCCTCATGGAGTAGCGGTTGGCTGATAGCCAGATATGGTTTTATTTATTTTTAAAGATAGCTCATGACTAACTGTCTGAGATGGCTTTTGAAGAGCTTTTGAAGACTATATGGAACATCTCTGTAATACATAGTAATAGCCATACGCCTGCTGTACTATTCGGAGCGGCAGTGGCGGCGGAACGAGGGGGGCTGGGGATCAGCCCCAATGAAAAATGTGAGGGGGCTAAAGGTTGTTTAGCCCCCCCCCCCACAATATTTGCTAAGTGCAGACATGAGATCCATATTTCAAGGCCGGGTACATGCAGCTTAAAACACTCGGAAAGTGCTGTTTCCGGCCATCTGGAAAGTTTGTAAAGCCAAAAATTTTCTTGTACGCTCCGCGACATCCTATAGTGGCGCTGCGCTTAGATAGTCTTCCTGGGGCTCAGCCCCCCCCCCATCCAATATTTTCCGTGTTCCGCCGCGCATACGGAGCAGATCCTTGATACTTCCGGGTGGAGGGGGTCGTCCAAACCTTCCTGCATACGGACTTGATTTTTGCATCCACCCAAATAAAAAACAAAATTTCTTACAGCCGCCCCTGTTCAACTGGCACTTATCTGTGATATTATCATGTTAAATATAAAAGAGCAACGGTGTAGGCCGTATGTGGACTGAAAGAGTTAAATTAAAAGTCATCCCTCAACTGATCATGTGCTGCCGAATCTGAAGCACTAAGACACTTAAAAGTCGATCCATACAACCTATGGTTGGCTCAACCGAACACTGGACTCTGGTGATGGGTTACTAATTAAAATATATTTTCGCCGGCAATGGTGAATTCTTGCAGGAAATCATGTCTCTCAGTTGTGCAATACAACGTTAAGAAGGAAACGTTGAAATATCATGAAGCAAATTGTATTATTAATCGTTAATAATAAACTTAGTTTCACTGAAAATATAATAGCCAAACCAATGAATACATTTCATATATGAATTATCAACGAAAATCCTACTACTTTTAAAAGTGGCTAAAACTAGCAATACTAGTAACTTTTGATACTTGTAGAAGGTAACTTCTCTGATATATTTCGTTATGGGTACCAAAGGTGAACAGTTAATTAAGAGAAGTTTTATAAAGCGGCACATATTTTAGTTAGTGCAACATTGTACCAACCATTCTATGAACTTGATATGGATATGAATATATTGGTTAAATGTTGGCAAAACGTTTTCGGGCCACTAAATGTTTCCAGCTAGACCGTTGACCAAATGTTTGCCAGGTTACAGTTGACACCACTTATTTGACCAAAGTTACTCAAATTTTGAAAGTAACTGTTGGGTAACTGTTTTGCCAACGTTGGCCAAATAGTTGGCCTTTGGTAGGCAAAATGTTGGCCCAATATAAAATTGATGGTAGGCTCAACCTTTTCCCAATGAGCACCAAACCATCAGATAACATTATTTGCCCAACCGTTTGACAATCAATTTCCCAATGTTGGCCCAACATTATTGTACTATCTGGCAGTCTGGGATGTGTCTCTAATTCAGAATTGTAAGAGTGTATGTTCGAGCGGTCCACGTTCTCCCCTTCATAACTTATACCGATCGAAATACTGGCTTTCGCAATATATTTTGACGTTCTCTTTGTACAACTCACTTTTCTTGCTTTTAATTGTGTCCTTTTTAACTTGGAATGCTTTTTTCTGACCTTGATAAAAAATTCTTTGAGTGGCATATGTTGAGAAGCGGGGACCTGTGTGGTATTGTTACTCTAACAATTGAAGGTAGTGATATAAAATTATATTTTAGTGTAAAAGGTGCGATGACTTTAGAACAAACCCATGGCAATTCTCCGAGAAGTACAAGAGTGACATCACAATTATTGAGCAATCTTCTTTTTGAATGAAATCACTTCATATCTGAGCTCACAATTCACAAACTGTCCTAGGAGGTGGTAGAAAGGCAATGCTGAGTTCATTTTTCCATCAAATGATTCTTTTGGAAATTACGGTATCGTGCCAGTGGTTTCTGAAAATTCAGTTGGCGTATAAAGCAACTTAAATATTCTTTGCATTATCGCAACGAAACTTCCAAAGTTCCATGTTATACAATAAGCGAGTACGATAACTCGTTGCCGCATCATGTGTGGGATGAATGTATCCCAAAATTTTAGAACAATTGTGTGATACACGTGGGGTAAATAAACCGAACTCAGGACATAGTATATTGCGTTCCCCTATTTTCGGACGTCCGTCACTAATTTTCGTGCGGTACATACATAAACCGTAAAGCCTAAATCTAACTGTGGCTGGCCTAACTGCACGAGAATAGGGGTCTGTATCCCACTTTACGGCAGCTTAGAATGCGTATCTTGACACCGAAAAGGCAGTTTATATTCCACGGCAGGAAACAACATTCTTTGTATTTGCAATGGGCTAAAAAGAATGATTCGAAAAATGTCTCAAGTAAACTCAAATTTTGGAAGACGCGTTGTGGGTACGAGTGAGCATGTGTTTTGTTTATCCCGACGGTTTTGAGGGCGTGCGCATGTGAAATGAGCGGAAGGTGATAATCCTACATTCAAACAATCATGACATAAATATTTCACGGAAAAGCAACGGCGGCCATGGATTTTAACTTTTTCTTTGTTCAGGGGATTGCCGCCCCTGGAACCTGACCCATCCATACGCCAATGTATCTCCTGGGTAATTATTTTAATGCCATACTGAGGACAGGGGCATTTTGCCTTTTCTCACTGTCATTCCCAGGGCTATACATGACTCATGATGTGTACCTATGGGCAGAGAAAATGTCCTTTTTACAAATCCAACAGAGCATTGCTACAAGTTTTTACAATACCTTTTTTGACCAGTGGAACATGATTTTAATTTTGAGAATGTAAGAGGGTAGCAACCCATGAGAAAGTGTACTAATTTCTTTTTTTTTCTTTCAACCCCAGGGTGTTTGCCACCCTTCCCCCGGATAACTTCCTGTATACAACTAAAAAGTTGCCATCTTTATGACACCTCCCTATAAAATACACCTTGGTCAGTTACAAATTAAATAAGATTCTAGTGTACTTCGGACGTAGCACTGCAAGTCGTCTGACGGTGAAAAGAACGTCACTTCATACTGGTTTTGTTAATCATGTTCAGTAGATTACTGTTCCAACGTAGTGATAGCTTTTTCAGTGAGGATGTTTGCGTATCCCCTGGGAAATATCCCTCCGTAGCCCTAGCCCTACACACTAAAAACGCTTGGGTAACGAGGGCACGTGATGAAACATTTTAACTCATTTGAGTCAACTTTAAACTTATTTGGGGCAATGTTCGTCCAAAATTTTTTAGTCAGTTCCCTCTTAACCCACTTAGGGTACGTGGCACGTCTCCCAACCTCAAACCCCCATGCAGTCATATTCTCGCGGCCACTCAAGTTCACTTCCTTCCCTAGAAAAACCATCTTGCTATAGTGACAAAATTTACAGCTTATGAAGGCACCATTTAAGTCGATCATGAAGTGGTGCCCCCACCTCCTTCTTCTCACTCCAAGAGCAGTTTGAATAGAAGAAATGACTAGGTATTCCCCCTGCCCGTGTCCCCACCCTACCTCCACACTACCCCACCAATCTTTCAGACGTTGATGATTAGCCTACTCCTGCATTTGTAACAATATAACTTTCAGTTTTAAACAAATAGTACATCTTCACCCCTGTTACGGAATAAAGGTGTGCATGGGCATTCAAAGCTGAATTTGTCACTGATTTTGGGCGGTCCTGGTGATCCCGGAGCAGGCTGACAGTGGGTGGTCTGACAGGCCTTAAAGCAAAGTGATATTAAGTTGGTCTGATCGGTGGTCTGTCTGTTTTCGAACGTACCCAGAAACACCGAAAAACTGAAGATTCAATTGGTATCAGTTTTGTTCCTTTTTTCCTGATACAACTGATTACCCCCCCCCCCCCGCTCCATCGTACCAAAATACCGAAACCGTGTAGGTAAATTATAGTTTCTGTGGACCCTCAGGCTCACAAACGCAGTCAGTATAAATATCCTCATTAATGCCCCGAATATTTTCAAGCGCCTTTTGTACTGTATTTATTGACATAGGCCTATCACAGAGAAGATCCTATCAACTATTTAAGTCCTATAGGCTACCTGCCGTTTTAGTGAAAGCTTTCTTCTGGTCTCTTAATTGGCCCAGTTGGTCCCGGCCGGGTGGCCCAAACTCACGTGGCTTCATCCGTGTGGGTGGATTGGCTAACCCCCAAACCGGTGACGGTTTGTTCTCGTGTCGTCTGAGTACAATCTCCGTCGGGTCTCGGATGGTTCTAGAGCCCCAATCGAAGATCAGGTGGCCTGGGCTGACCATGGGCGGCGACCCCGGAGTCACAGGGGGGATCGGCCGCATGACCGCCAATATTTGAGAAATCGCACATTGCCTTTGATTTTTCACCCAGTAAATTATTTGAAAATGGGGTAATGCCCCCCAATAGTGAGAATAAGTCGCCGCCCCTGGCCTGGACATCAAAACCCGGACCGGAAGGTCAGAAAGTCAGCACAACCCAGAAAGTCAGCACAACCGTAGATTATTTTGACTGGGTTCGTTTCGTGATAAATGTAATGCTAGTACTCGTATGCGCCCAAAAAATATTGCGCAATCTTCCTCAAGCGTGATAGTGTACGTTCATCAAGTGGACATTTTCATCAGTGTCCAAGTTCACTTTTCATTGTTGACACCATTCTCCAAAGATCTGATGATACAATTTTAAAGATGGGTCGTTCGAGTGGTAATCGAGGACGAAGGATGAGATTAAGGCGTAATGGTGAGCAATCAAAAAGTTCGTACGTACAAAATGTCGTGGAACCACTCTAATCAACTTTAGACTGTAAGCATTCATGTACAGTACGGAATATAATTATGCAAGTTCCAGTAGTGTACAGTTAGCTTATAAAGTTTTATCTATATGCTAGTAATTACAAGCCGAAGATTTTCTCAAACGGCCCTAAGATTGCGAACCAAAGTATCTGAGTAAATGTACATAGTAATTTGTTATGTTATGTTATGTTAATGTGTGGATGTTGCCATTCGAACACTGAGGTAAACTATTGGACTGCCATGCTTTGGATTTACTGTAGGCTAGTGTAGTACACATGCCTGGTATAGCTCTACAGTAGTATTACAATGGTTAGTGTACAGTATGCAAGGCACAATCCTTTTATCATGTCTCAATAATGTAAATAGTAGGCCTATGCAATACAGAACTTGCCCATTTTTCTATTCATGAGTGTACCTGTACAGTATTTTTGTTATTTTTCGTTGTGGGTGAGTATCATTCAGGTTAGCCCGACGAGTGTATGAAATATGGGCATCCATCCTAGGCTATCACTTCCTCCAATATATGCCAAGGTAGGCCTTGGGGACAGCTCGAGCCATGTCTCCTTGTTCTGACGTCTCTAACTTCCGAAAAGTCCGCATTGAGGTTAGTGTTAGAGAAAAGGTTAGGTTAGAACAAGCCCTCATCCTAACAGTGTCCTTCATGTATCGGAACATAGAGACATTGGAACAGAGAGGTGTAACCACAGGCCTTGGTCACTCACTGTGTGACCAAGTAATTCACTCCATTTCTAGTCACTCCTTACTGCTTGCTGTAAAGGAATGTACTGTAATGCTTGGTCCAGTTCAAGAGCTTGGTAGACCTAGGCCTAATACTCATTGCTATTTGAACTTGAAGTTACTGTACAAGGGAATGCCTATTTAGAATTGGTTCATTAAATTTTTCTTTTATAGGCCCATACCTGTAGGGACCACACAACAGGTTTTGTACAGTACTGCAGTACTGTAGCCTACTACAGTTATAATCTCAGATGGCCATACCTTGGAAATGTTGTACAGTACATTATACATTCCTTTACATTAATAATAATACAATTTATTAATAAAGTGCACAATTCTACAAAAAGTAATCAAAGGTGCTAAGGTACAATGGTTAAAACAAAAGTAAAACAAAAAACAAAATAAAAACAAGAAAAGCAAGAAACAAAAAAGAGAGTAAAAACTTAACCTACTAAAACGCTTGATTAAATAAAAATGTTTTAAGACTAGATTTAAAAGAATCAATTGTTTTGCAAGAACAAACATGCAGTGGCAGCAGGGTTCAAAATAAGCGGGTGCACAGGCGCTCCTGAGTGATTTGAAAGCGCTGGTGACAGCTAATTTCAGTACATTCAGGCGCAAGCTTTTGCTCCGAAGTAGCACCTGCTACAATTCTGAAAAGGTATATAACTTCCAGAAGGAATGATTTTTCACATTTCATCAACATTCGAAAGTTCAACGTGAAAAATCATGCCTAGTCTTGCCTAGCAACTTTTCACAGTCTGGGAGTTATGAACTGGCTATGCTAAATCCAGCCCTGAAATGCAGGCCTACATCACACGTACGTAGGCTATGCTGGATTGCAACAATAATTATCGATACGAGCTTCCAAGTCACGATGTAAATTTCCCACGTTAATTTCACCTCGCATATATCACGATCACTGGTGTACTAGCTCTGCTGCACTTAGAGCAACCTTGTACCAAGCTATAACCAAAACTGTAACTGTCTGCCACTCAGTGTTACTTTGAAACACTAGACTAGGCTGTACAGTATAAAGATTTCAAATGTAAAGCTATTAGGATAGCATAGCAGCCAAAGCAAGTAACTCTGAAGAAAAAAGTATCGTGCAGGAAAATTACGCAAGGAAAGTTTTCAAAAATAATAAAAAGGACTTAGTTAGAGTATTTCACACATGCCTTGAAACTATCTTACGAAATAAATGCCATCTAGATAATTTTGGAAAGCAGTCAGTTTTACGTTTAAGTTGGATACCGTGAGACTGAAACACCTACACACTAATGTGTACTAGTATCTTAAATTGAAATTTAATTGAAATTTTGAGCAACATTCTTAGGGTTAAAGAAGCTAAGAAATTTCTTATTATCATCAATTTTAAAAGATACTAAAATTAATGCTGGTAATCTCGCCCTATTTTGTTACTTAATCAGGTTAAGCCTATGGGGTGAATGATTTGGATATAAAATTTTTATTTAGTGGGGGGATTTCTCTCCTTGACTGAAGGCACATCAGCTTAATTTAGTTAATTTTTGAAGCACAACTTGGTATTCTTGTCTCCCTTTTTGGCATGTGATGTATATCCATGTGTGCAAAGTAGGTAGAAACAATAAGAAAACTCAAAATGTTAAAATACAAAGTAACTCCTGTGTCACTGAAAGTAGCTCCTGGTCCAGCCTGAAAGCCTGTGGACCAGGAGTTACTGTACTTTTTGCAAAAAGAAGCTCCTGGTATTCGACTGCTAATTTTGACCCCTGAGCGGCAGCCTGTTCCAAAGGGCTGGGGCGCAGTGCGGGAAAGCTCGGCCACGAAAGGAGGCCTTGTTCCATGCACATAGGTCCCAGCCAACTGGAACAGGCTAGTAGACAGAAGATTGCGCTTGGATTCATACCACGAAATAAGATCACACAAGTATTTAGGAGCAGAACCATACAGAGATTTTAAAGTAACAGAACCTTGAACCCGATAAGCCGTAGGAAGCAATGTAGTTCTTTAAGAATGGGGGTTATATGGTCATAATTTCTAGCTCTTAAAACAACATGAACAGCACAATTTTGGACACGAGTCAAAGGTTTTAGTGTAGTGGCTGGAAGTCCCACAAGGAGGGAATTACAGGAGTCTAAATGGGACATATAATGAAAGCATGCATCAGCTTCTCAGTATCAGAGCAGGAGAGAAACCTACAAATTCTACTAATATTAGAAATGTACACATAAGCAGTCCTGCAAATATTGGCAATATGTTTTTTCATGTTCAATTGTGAGTCTGAAATAACACCTAGATTCCTCACATATGGTTGAACTGGAATAGTGGAATCACCAAATGTGTAGCTATTGAATGGATTAGGAGACAAGCACGCGAAGTTATTGAACAGATTAGGAGACTGGCACACGAAGTTCTACAAGTGAAAGTAACAATAGGTGTGCCCAATGTCATTCATTATTTGATACTTAATTTATCCCTTCAATCGTACACCCGATTTTTAAAGCCTTTTCACATTAAATTACTATTGACTAGAACATCCATTCAAGCGTGCCACTGGCTTGTCTGCAGCCATCGTTCGAGCAATATTTGGTGAGAAACTATATATTGCGTGATGTTTGTGTAACAATTTATTAACAAAGTCGGCCATGAAGTGGCGACTGAGTAATTGGTATGACAAAAACGGTTAAACGGAATGGTAAACGACATCCGGATAACCAACGGATCGGTCGGTTAACCAGCTAACCATTTAATTGGCACAGCCCTAATTACCTGCACATACCATGAAAGTCCCATGGTAGAGGAAATGTCCATTAGCCAAGATTGAGAAAAACTCTAACCACAACTGATCCTCTTAGCAAATAAATTGGCAGGCATGAACCTCGTCTTGTCTCCTTAGATCTTTTAATGTTGAAAGTCACTCATGCATGACACACTGAAAAGGCGTCCTTGGTCTAAATGGTAGAGCCTTGCCAACCAGTCCAACAGATGAGAGGAGGAAACCTCTAAGCAAACAAATCAATAAGGTGACCTTATCCTACAGTACTGTACTTACCCCAGTTACCAGTGACAAATAGGATTAGAGTGGGTAATAGGAAATACCTGTCATGCACCTGCTAAGCAACTTTGCCAATCTGATTTTTACATTGATCATTAATATGTTGTGAGTACAACTGTACATAGAAAGTCAAGCCTTATGGTGAACGATGGTTATGATCTACTTGACCATATTCACAGTAAACTAGTACTGTATGTATAGGCCTTCTACCATATTCCATAGTAACTAGAACCAATTTGTAGATTTCTGTAGGAAACTCTCATACAGCGGTACTTAAAATCTTTCAGAATAGTCAGGTTCTTGTTTGTCACTCTTTTGAGTGGTGGGGTGGAATGGGGGAGGTTGAAGACCATCCTAGTCCCTAAACAATTTGTTTATTGCAGGTGACTTACAGTACTGTACAGTACATTTTACATGGTGCTACAGTATCTTTGGGAAACATATGAACTCAAAAAAATTCTCATTAAAATAGGCATGCAAGACAAGGGTGTGGGGGGTTGGGAATACTGTATAACTTTATTTTGGCAAACTTTCTTAATTACATTTTCAGACAAACTTTGTGGTGCACCCTTCAGAACCCCTACAGTAGTTGTCAGAAGTGCTCCTTCCAAAACCTTTTCTTTCTTTCTGATTCTTTTTTAGGGGGTGGGGAGAAATCACAAGGGGAAATTTGTCATGGTAGGCAGCTACTGTACTATACAGTAGCTTCTGTACTTCAGATGGCCTACAGTATGGTTAAATCCTATACTGGTATGTACTGTACTGTATTCTACTTGTGTGGTGCAGAAAAAGGTGCAAAATACAATATATCTTTACTGTACCAAAATGTTCCTTCTTCTAAAGAACTCCTTTCTTCCTTCCGTCCTCCAGCTCCCTGTAGTCATCTCCACTGTCAGTCAGCCACTGCTTTATAATGTTACTGTAGCTGTATACTCTAGTGTGCTATACTGTATTGTACGCAGTACTGTACACTGTACTGTGCTGTGCTGTCCTATACTGTACACTACAATGTACTGTACTGCACTGAACAGACATCTCATCTGTCACTTTTCTTTAAAGCAGAAGCATGATTTTTTTCCCTCTTAATTGTTAACTCTCATTTGTCTTACAGAGACAAGGGACCAGAAAGTGATGGACCCAGGGAAGAGGAAGGCCTTGGAAGAGGCAATCAAAAACAGACAAGAGAAAGTTGCAGAAAAGAGGCAACTGAATGGAGCTTCTAAAAATAAGAGACAGACAAAAACTGTGGCAGTTCAAAGAGACAAAAGTGGACCAAAAGTGAATGCTGCAGATGACCTAATAGCTAAAGCAGAGGAAAGCTTTGAGACTTTCAACTTTGATATGGCTAAAACATATTGCATGGAAGCTCTTAAGAATCAGCCTAAGAACCATACAGCCCTTGAGATGATGGCCAATCTTTTAGTTGAAGAAGGAGACATTGTAAAAGCTAAAGAAATATCCTTTTTTATCTTATGTTTTACAGTTCACTTTTAATGTACTGTACTGTAATGTAAATTTGAGAAAAAATCTGGGGAAAAACTATTTGGACTTTTTTGGAATAATTGCCTTATTGTACCATTATTGTCTGCTTTTTGGAGAAAACTTTGCAATCATGGAAACAGCCTTTAAATGGTGCATCATCAGTTCATTCTTCACTTGTTGGAAGCACAAAAACTGGTCCAAAACAGTGGTACTCAGAGGGGGATTAAATTTTTGAACATGTACCTGTATGGATCATCCATACTGTACCATGGATACAGCATAAATTCAATTCAAAGAAAAAAAACACCTGTTTAGGGCACTTCCCTGTCAAGCTACGAAGCCCACACTGTATTTAGAGGTTTACCCATATTCCTTATTAATACTACATGTTTTTGGTAATACATCCCCTTTTAAGCATACCTAATGTACCTGTATACCTCTTACAGTTCAATTAATATCTAATGTGACCAATAATTCATCTAAAGTAACAGTATATATGGCTAGAATTTTCAGTGGAATTTTGAGTTGACAACTGCCCCCTTTTATCTTAATGTGAAAAAAATTTAAATTGTTTTGTTTACAATTAATCAAGTCAGTGTGCCTCAGTTGAGATTAGGATGACCTATGGTACAGTAAGACGGAGGCAGCCAAGGGCCGGGTTGACCAAAAAACCCTTTTGTCATTAACCCTTTGAATCTGTTGACTCAAACAGGTAAATGACAAATTGCCAGTTCCTACCTGTTTAAACCAGCCTAGTTCAGACATGTCGGCATTTCAACAGAGATCAATCAGGATTTTTCCCTGTGCCTGGTAAACCGTGTTCAAAAACTCTGAAGCTCAGAGCTTAAATTTATTCCCACATTTTGTTTGTTTTTTGTCAGTACTTTTCTAATATATACTGTACTCATTCTAATCCTGCTGCTACTTCTGTTAACTTTTATATACTGTACTCAGCATCATTGTTGCAAAAAATAGGAAATCTAGCATGCTCCTTGCAGGGAAATTTTGATATTTGGAAGGAAAAGTTGGCATTTAGAAGGAAATTTTGCTTTACTGTATTAACATGAAATCTAAAGGAATGGAGGTGGAAAATTTGATTTAATTACATCCTTAGAAAGTAACATTTTTATTACCCTTGCTGTTCACTTCTAATCACTCTACAGTACTGTATGTGTTGAGGTACTGTTAGAAATCTAAGTAGAGTAGCACTGGACTTTTTATCAAGGAATGGAAAGCAGTAATAAGGTTGCTCTGTTTATTCTTGAAGGGAACCTAAGATCATACTTTTCTTGCTTACAGAAAGTTTATAGTGTATATTATAGCCTTAACTCTTTTCATTTACTATTTAACTAAAGCAATAAGAGTTCAGCCAGATACTGGCTTCTCTAAGTATATGTATCTGGGACAGCTTTGTGAGGGACTGGAAGCTGTTCAAATGTATGAAAAGGGAATTCACATCATGGAAAAAGAAAGAGAGGAGTTTAAGAGCAAAGAGGTGAGATGAATCTATGTTATTGCAGATGTAATGTTTTGTCATAAAATATTTGTACAATATTATAACAACTTTAAACCTGTTTGTGTCACAGTATATACTGAATGTCTTACAAATGATAATCATCAGTGTTCCACACCATTTTTGAAATATTAAACCCCTCCATTGCCTAGTTGCATACCTACTGTACAGTATATACATTAAGTGTACACTACGGCTGTTCACAACACTGGTTAGAACCGGTTTGTTTGATTCTGTTTCGAAATTTTCACACAACCGAAAAACCGATTGTTGAGAAAAACAGTCTATAACCAGTTATGGTTTGATTTCCATTTCGAAATTTTATTTTGCCACACATTTCAAACTTTTTTACCACAACATCCGCTACCCTTTCCAAACAAATGTATGGAAATTAGTCGATCAGAACTTTTAAAAAATTTCCAAAATTTCCTAAACGTGGCTAGACCTTGTATACTATCCATTCCCAAGGTCAATGTCCTTTTTTGAAAAACCAGTTTTGATTTAAAAATCTGTTTAAGCAGCTGTGGAAACCAGTTTCAGGTTGTGGACTAACCATACATGCACAACCTTAGTATATGCTGTACTATATACAGTAGTACATAAATCTTTAGCTTCCCTTTTAGTCTCCAAGTCTTCGGTTTTGTTATGAAGGCTTTTTGCACTGTATCATGTGAGACTTGCTTCAGACTTAAATTACACACAAAGAAAACTTACACTGACAAACCTTACTTATCAAACTTAAAGACAAAAGCAAGTGTTATGATATCGTATCAAGCTAGGAAATTCAGTCACTTTGATTGAACAACTTATTTTTTATATCACAGAAAGGTGCTGGAGCCACACAACCCTGTCCGATTGCAAACACAGATATCTCCCAAGGTTACTCAACAATTGCTGAAATTTATTTGACTGATGCTTGGTAAGTGATGCATTCTGTGGTTATTGTTGCAAACGAGTTAGGTGCACTAGTAACTTTCATGTTTTAGATCAGTAGCATGAAGACTTTGGTTTGTAGGCAGTTGTTTAACCAATCTGCACTCATGAAGATTGTTTTTGAAAGAGATAAAATCCATTATATGCCATGAAAAATCCTGTAGCAATCCACCATTCCTAACACAAGGTATCTCACTTTGAAGATTGGTTTACTACTTTTGTTACCCCTCCCCTAGTTCTCTTTAAAGGGGCTTATTGAGTTGGTTCATGAATTTCATGATTTTTTGTCACACCTGTTGAGTTTTAATTTCATCTTGATGATAAACGGTCAATAAAGAGATTCTTAACATTTAACACACAACTAAAATATTAATGATAGGCTAATTAATGATTAAAATCATTAATTACAAATTCGTGACTAGACACATTTTACCATTAAGTGTTAATACAACCCTGGTTCAAATATAATCAATGAATGAAGCTCATATCAACTTGATTGTCAGGATCTCAACTTCTCTTTAGATCAACTGTTGGGATCATGGCTTCAGTTGTAAATACATGTTGTATATATTTTCCAGAGTGGCTGGTCTATCAAGGGATTGAAGGCCGCGAAAACTACATTTTTGATTCCTTGCCGAAGGCAGGCAAGGAATCTATGTGATGGTGATGTTGTGTGTGTGTGTGTGCGTATGTGTGTGTGTATGGACCCAACATTCCATACAAGGTGAGGACTTTTTCTATTCAAGATGAGGTCCTCAGGTGTCAGAACAATAGATTTCAGGGGTCCTCAGGTGTCGAACAATATACAGTCTATTGTTAAGGTTAGGGTTAAGGAAGCAAACACAAAGGAAAGAACAATGAGGTCCTCTCCTTGAAAGGGAAAAAAACCTGTGTGTGTGTGTGTGTATGTGACGCCTAGCTTGTAAACACGATATCTCAAGAAAGCAATGACTGGCACTTTTCATATTTGGTATATAGATTTTTCATGTTGAGAGGAAGAACGCTATTATTTTTGGTGGAGGTCAGAGGTCATCTGAGGTCACCAGAGGTCAAAAACCAAAAACCTTGTAAACACAATATCTCGAGTTATCAATGACCGGCACTTTTCATATTTGGTATGTAGATTAGTCATGTCAAGAGGAAGAGCCCTATTGTTTTTTGTGGAGGTCAAAGGTCATTTGAGGTCACTGGAGGTTAAACTGCGAAAACCTTGAAAATAGCTTGTAAACACGATATCTCAAGGTAGCAATGACAGACACTTTTCATATTTGGTATATAGATTTGTCATGTTGAGAGGAAGAACCCTATTGTTTTTGGTGGAGCTCAGAGGTCACCAGAGGTCAAAAACCGAAAACCTTGTAAACATGATATCTCGAGTTAGCAATGACCGGCACTTTTCATATTTGGTATATAGATTTTTCATGTTGAGAGGAAGAACACTATTGTTTTTTGTGGAGGTCAGAGGTCATGTGAGGTCACCAGAGGTCAAAAATCAAAAACCTTGTAAGCATGATATCCCGAGTTAGCAATGACCGGCACTTTTCATATTTGGATGTTGATTTTTCATGTTGAGAGGAAGAACCCTATTGTTTTTGGTGGAGGTCAAAGGTCATTTGAGGTCACCAGAGGTCAAAAGCTGCAAACCTTGTAAACACAATATCTTGAGGTAGGAAGGACCGGCACTTTTCATGTTTGGTATATAGATTTGTCATGTTAAGAAGAAGAACCCTATTGTTTTTGGTGGAGGTCAAAGATCATTTGAGGTCACCAGAGGTTAAACTGTGAAAACCTTGTAAACATGACATCTCGAGATAGGAATGACTGACACTTCATATTTGGTATATAGATTTGTCATGTTGAGAAGAAGAACCCTATCATTTTTGGTGGAGGTCAAAGGTCATTTGAGGTCACCGGAGGTTAAATTGCGAAAACCTTGGAAGTGACTTGTAGACACTATATCTCAAGGTAGCAATAACTGACACTTTTCATGTTTAGTATATAGACTTTTTATGTTGAGAGGGAGAACCCTGTTGTTTTTGGTGAAGGTCAAAGGTCAGTTGAGATCACTAGAGGTCAAAACCAAAAACCTTGTAAATAAGATATCTCAAGGCAGGAAGCTTGAATAGATATCATATGTAGTATGTGGATGCATTATAGTGAGAAGATGAACCCTATTGTTTCTGGTGGAGGTCAACATTCATCTGGGTTCATGGGGAGTCAAACACTGAAAACCTTGTTAACAAGATATCTCAAGGTAGGAAACTTGGATAGATTTCATAATTGG
>WURT03430910.1:0-22682 GCA_009936505.3 Holothuria glaberrima
TGGAGATAATTGTACTGTGCATGACGTCATGGACAGTACCTAGGCACGCTTCTCTTTTTTGGGAGGCAGTTCATTTAGTTCATTGTTTCTTGATTCATATTCAGTGGTTTGCTCTTCAATTGTGTCGAGTGGATCATTTAGACGGGAACGAGACTTTATGGCCAATTTTGGTTGAAATATGGCTAAATATGACCGGTTTTTATTTTGGCAGTTATGTATGTTATTGTTTTGTAAAAATGATTTGAATAAGTCAAATACGAAAAGGTTTGTACGCAAGTTGATGGTAAATCGTTTACTGTACATTAAACTGATTTACTGAAGAGTAGAAAAGTCTTTAATCCTGTAAAAAAGTACTTTACCACCTTAAATTTGGATTCTCATCAAATGTTGTAAATTTTAAAATAAAATTTTAGTTATTAAATTATACAAGATATTATTGTAAATTGTTAACTGGCAAATCTCAGTTATCTATCGATGAGTCATAACATGTTATTCCGTGTACACTGTACCTCTGTACACAATAATGTACATGCCCACAGTCACAACACCACCGCTGCATTGTACATACGCTGTATACCATACCGTTCTGAAAAATTTAACCAGGTCCTGGAAATGCTGCTCACTGCTCAGTCAAACTACTAGCTAGGCTAATCGTTATTCCGGAGGAAAACAGTCACATGGGTATCAAGGCCTAGGCCCAGGCCCAACATTTGATTATTTTGACGTATGTAATTAACCCAAACTGGGCGTAAGTTTCGCCTCTAACCTAAGCTAGGCCTAAGTATTGTGGTAAGTGTGGGACCGTACACGTAAATGAACTTGCATGCACATGAAAATACTGATAGAATTTGGAACGCACCTCTGTTGTAAGTAATAATATAGATTTCCGTCTTGGGAGCTGCAACGTTAGACTTAATTGGCTAATAGCCTAGAGCTATAATTTAGTATCCTTGCGAAGTACAGTATTGCCAGTGAATGTCACTGCATGATAGGCCTACAGAAGTAAGTAGTAGGCCTGGCGTACTGTGATACTAATACTGTAGGCACAAACTGGCCCACCACTACTTGTGTAGCACTATCATTAGGGTACCCGGTGGTTTCGCCCTTTGCCAGTTCGCCCGGTCGTTTCGCCCCCTTGGCAGTTCGCCACAAAGTGGAAGTCGTTTCGCCCCCAACTATCCACCATTTCTCCCCCTCGATTTTACTATTAGTAGTTGTAAAAAAATTCAGTTTTCAAATGCAGTTGATATGGTTTTTTGAATGTATTTTTTACGACAGCAGCACGAAATAGCATGAGCTGTGCATGGAAAAGAAATTGATTAGAGGGCTCACTTGAACTGAAATAGGCCTACCGCCACTGCGCTAGTTGAAGTTTAGTGTCATTGTGATTTCTTGCTGTTTACATCAACTAAAGAAAACGTGAACGCAAACGGAAAAAATCAGTAGTATTTATTTCAAAAAAGAAGAAAAGGATGTCAATAATAAAAGAGAAGAGGGAAAATGTGACTCTAAAAAGGAGAGTTGCTACACAACAGAGTTGCTGGAAGCACACTCGGAGTCAATACGACTTTGCGCCCGCAAAACTTAGTGGACATAAACAATGAACACAAGACTCACATCGAGTCGTACCCAAAATAATATAACCTTCATGTTCCACCACTTAGACTGTGACTGCGCCTCCAGTCTAGATTGGAAGTTTCATGTTCGACTACTTAGATTACGACTGCGCCTCCACACCAGATTTTCCGTTTCATGTTCAACCACTGCAACTACGACTGCTCCTTCACTCCAGATTGAAAGCTCCATGTTCAGCCTCTGCAACTACAACTACGCTTCCACTCCAGAATGGAAGTTTCATGTTCAACCACTGTACCTTCACTCTAGGCAGACTATCTTCCCCTAAAATGAAATATGCAGCACTTAGCCTACATAGGCAAGCTGTTGTGGGGTAACAGACTTGAAAAGTAGGAGGAACAGAGATACTGTGTATATGTGCGACTCCTTAATTTTAAAAGGTTGCTTTTTGGAGGGGTGTCATATTCTGCAGTTACTCCACACTCTTTTTAACTGTTATTTCGTTTTGGCAAAGAGTCTACTCTTACAACTTCATTATTCCTAGAATTTGACTCTAGTGTGCTACATGGATGATGGACATGATCCGGATATTTTAATCAAGAGCGAATCTTATGATGGAAACTCTATCAGCCTAGAATAAGTGGGCCTGAAATTTTGGTGAAGGGGTGAGGGTTAAAATATTAAACAAGTCTTGAGTTTGACAATGCCTAAGCAAAAGCCCTGCAAATAGGATGTAACAGAGCCCCTAGGATTGCAAGGAATGTCATATTCCAGTCATTGTAGACTTGCATCTAAAGTACTGTAATCCCCAAAACTGCAACTCATGCAACCTTGCAATAAGAATGGCTGCAGATGAATTGTGGATTCCACAACAGAAAGAGCATAACATATAATATATAATAATAAATAATTACACTTTTTTTCGTTGACTGATTGATGAGAGAAAGCAGTACTGTACACAGTGAGCTTTTTCTTTTTTATAAGGATGGACCCCCTGCAGGGACGAGGGTGGCTGAGGACATTATCCTACTGTTTTGGAGACCAGCAAATGCAGGCCTGAGTCTGGATTTCTCTTTCAAGGATGAAAGTCACAGTTGGTAGAGAAAGAAAATAGTAGGATAGCAAAATTGTTAATGATATTGGCTCAGAGTTAGAGTGACATGTAGAGCACTATTGCGTCATTATGAAAGTTCTGCCGCAGAAGTAAAACTCAGTTCAGCACATGTGAATGTGACGCCAACACAAGGAGACCCAGTGATGAAGTGTACATCTTTGAAAGTATGCATCATAAGACGTTTTTCCCTTTTTCATAGGCCTTAACAATCTTATCGAATTTACGTTTTCCACGTTTTGGAAGAGCCCGATTGGAACTTTGGTTATTGAACCACCTTTATTATGTAAAAACTCACTATGTCAAATTTACTTGCCTAATCCTTTGTTTTTACAGTACTCGATAAATTTAATCTTATCGGTGCACGATTCATGTCAAACTGTTTGCCGATTGCGCAGCGAAAACGGGAGCTCTTGTAGCGTAAACTTCACTTTAAATGTACCTGTTTTGGAACCATCTACTCAACTTTTGATAACATCTACTTTCGCGAGTAATATTGCTCTTGCACCAAGAACAGTTGTAACTGTATCAGCTCAAACTCCTGTGAAACAAAGCATATCTTCAACTATTCCCAATTAAAGATGATTTTTTTTAGTGTGCCTGCTCACACAACAATGCCAGTGGCCCAACTGACGGAAAGGGTCAATGCCGTTCCAGACAAATCTGGCTCATTCCCAGTACATTTACCCCCATTTTCGTTTTCGTAGAAATGTTATTCATGCTTCTTCATCAACTCTTCAAGATCGAAGTCTACTTCTTGACCTAAGAAAACACAAATCCCAGGTAATGAATCCCCTGATACCAACATTCCTATCGGTCCCAGCTATGCAAGTACTATCATATCTTGATCGAGGTGCACGAAAGACGATGATGATTCTGGGCAAGACATTACATACACCGATGATGCATTATGTAGAAATAAATGAAATATGCATATGCAGAAATAAATGTTGTTGTGAGCAAAGAATTAACTCAACAAGCAAATGTCGTCAAACCAGGAACTTCTATTACCACAGATTACTATTTTGTGGTTAGTAAATCTAGCACAAAGCAGGAGCCGACTGACCATGGAAATAAAATTGATAGTGCTTTGTACACTGAAGTTAAAACAAGGGTTAAAGCAAACTGGCAAAAAAGTAGGTACTTCCTCTCCAGAGAGCTGTGGGTGTAGTGCCAATGTTCCTGACATCCACACATATGACGTATTAGAACAACCTAAAGGTCTGTGTGCGATGCTGCCGGTGTCATTTCTACGTGTTAAGTTCTTTATGCAGTAGTTGACAAGGGAGGAAGAAAGAATTATGATACAATGTTGAATAGTAATGAACTCGTTACGGGCAAAAAAGAAGTACACACGTTATTAAAGTCAATGTGTCGGTAGATGGATATAGATGGATCATTTCTCTCTATATAAATTAAAAGATAATGAAAGTGGCATACGGAATAAGAAGCAGGTTGACAGACCTGAAAAATTAGGGATCAAAGCAAAGTAACTTATTGACAGATGACTGCGTCAACAATCACTTATCACCATATTGGGTATGAATGCACACTAACTGTGTTTATCCATGTAATTGTACCACATCGGTACAATAATCTCTTTATAATCAATACATGCTCTTGTAAGCTGAATAGCTTTTAAAAAGCAGTTGCGATAAAAGCATAGTCAAATTTGGAATTTTAAGCTTATTATCTTTGGGCATTTGGTATATCAGTAGGAAGTCGTAAATAAATGAGAATACCCTTGCAACACAAATTCCCCCAACCAATCTGAATTGTTAAATTTGTGAATCACCATAGAAATTTTGAAGAATAATTCATTGACTAATACTTCGTAATGAAATATTTCATGCTGTGCTCAGCATGGTTTACATGACTTTGAGACATCCCAGGGCCCGAACAATTCACCCAAAACGTTTGTGGCAATGAGTTTTTAAAAGTTACCTGCTAACTTTCTAATTTGGCAATTTATAGTCGAGACAGGGGCGTAACTACCGGGGGTGGGGTGCTACCCCCTCAGAAATTTACAAAGTGTCGTCAGTCGGGAAATTTTGCTTGCTTTCGGGAAAAAATCCCTCTTTGTTTTGCAGTTTCCTGACTTGGTTAGAAAAAAAAATATTTGGGGCTACAGAATTGTCGATAACTTTTTTGATGACTACCGTTTACTTAATGTATGTCCAAAACTGTGCAATAAAAGCCTTACTGGAATGTGTCGCAACTCACCCTGACTGCTGGTCGGGGATGAGTTGGTGGTATCAGAAGTCGGGTGTGTCGGGTCGCAGTCGGATTGCAGGTAAACCGTACGCGTACATTGCTGAGGTGGATATATTCAATAGTCTATTTGCTGCTTGTAAGTCACACATGGTCGAGCACACAGAGTTGTCGTCTGATTTGCAAAGGCTTCTTTATTAAAAGATGAGTTGCCTTTGAGTCAATGACACTGGTATTTCCGATGAAATATATATATATCTATATATATATATATAAATATATATATATATATATAGGTTATAACTGGAGATGCAGCTCCAACTAACAAACAGCATTACGTCATACAGACACAGATGTATGGAACGCCAAAGGTTCATTGTATTTCGACGTGTTGGGATATTTTGACGTAGGGTCAGATACATTTTCTCTCAGAAAAGTTTGCTATCTGTATTTGTAAAACGTCGTCTCATTAAAGAAGCCGTTGTCTCTTTACACACCGTCGTTTAACAAATATCTTTGACCCTTTTAGCGCATTTCTACGCCAAAAGGGTCACGAAAAATTGCCGCCTCCAAATACTTTAACCTTCTCCAGGTACATCGATGAATGTACACGATTTCAAAGGCCTAAACTACGAAATTTGGCGAATAATGAACTTAATGTTACAAATTACCGTCTATTAAGAATAAAGGCCTATCATTCAAATTGTATGGCGAATCCTGACCCCTGATTCTTTGCTGTTAGAAAGCATACACTCTCAACTTGTCAAACAGGATTGAACAATGGAATATGTTTGGTAAATTTGTCAATGAAAACATTTTTTTTAAAGAGGCTTATTGAGTTGGTTCACAAAATTCATGATTTTTTTCACAACTGTTGAGATTCACTCACATCTTGATGGTAAATGATAAAAATAAAAGATTCTGTCCATCTGACTCACAACTGAAATGGTAATGACAGGGTCATTAATGATAAAAATCATTTATTACAAATTCGTGACCAGACACTTTTTTACCATTATGTAGCATCATATGCAATCCCTTTCCATAGAAACTAGTTTCTCACATGCGTAATGAGCTTAATTAGATAATTGGTTACCTTCAACTCGTCACAAAAATAGTAGATACTCAACTCAATAAGCCGCTTTAAAACTCAACACGTGGGAGTTACAAAAGAAAAGCGATCGGTCAACGTATTACGGAGACTTTAAAAGTTCACAGTCTCATTTCCTGCCTTCTCTCTTGCGATGCTTTGACCGTTTCAAATTGACGGATAACCTACACGCAGAGGTAGTCCCGACAGGGAAAAAAACAGAAGGAAACAGCACGGTGTACTTGGTGTAGCCGGCTGTTCTCTGGAAGCCTTGAGGGAGGGTTTTGTCCTCATGCGCGGATCTAGGAATTCTCCCTGGGCACGAAAGGGAATCTCAAGTGCACCTGGAGCACGAAGGACTCCTGACAGGGGTCCAGGGTGTTGTCTCAATAGGGGTCCCAACGGCGAAACCAATTAATTCTTTGCGATATAACATGATTTGAACGCAGATCATTGGCCGGTTCTGCGCCAGTTAAGTGTGAAGATTTTGTTTCACTTGATATTTTATGAAATGAAATCTAATTTGCTAAGTATCAGTTTTTAAAAGCTGTAAAATGAATTTCAAAACAACGTTTGAAACAGTGGCGTAGCTAGGATTTTTTGGGGCGCTCTGGGGGATGGAGATTTTTGTGGGGGCTGTCGTTTACTATCTAAGCCCAGCCCCAACGAGAGTTGGCGCGGAGCGTACCAAGAAAATTTGAGATCTTAATACATCCCAGATCGCCGGAAATGACACTTGTCATGCTTGTAGCAGCCATCAACATGTGCAATTTTGGTGAAAAAATATCAAGTCTGGTTTATTTTATTCTCACGAGGTAACGGTAAGGTAATTTCCAGCACACTCTGGCACTCGCTTTGAGTGACAATAGCCACGCACCTAGGCGCCTAGCCTATGCTGGCTACTTTAATAGGCTATACTAATAACCATTGCATTCGGTGTAAATTAAGAAGTTCACTCACCACTGTTCTCTTTGTAATTCATAGCAGGAGTGGCGCTAGGATTGCCCGACGAGGGGATCAGCGACCCGAAGCGACCACAGCCCCGATGCTGCTGAGGGTTGTGAGGGGGAATTGAAGTAAACCTGCGTATTCTATAGGCCTACTATCAGTGGCGTAGCTACAGGGGGAAGGGACAGCTGCCCCCCTGGCTCTGGAAAATGAAGTATTAAGTAAAAATAATGCAAAATATGCCTTGCAGTGGCATGCAATAGTTATAGCTCCTTCATACCCCCTTCTCACCATCCCCTCAATATAAGGGTTTTCGGAACTTGGGATGGCATACTCTGACCCCCTTATCGGGAAATAATTCCATCCATCAGTCCATGGTTGTTTTACTTGTTTTAGCTTTCAGAAGGGTCATTTCTGCTATAAAACCCAACTTTTTGGTACGCCTAGCCCATTCTTCCTCAGAACCGATCCGTTATTTATAGCTAAATATAGTACAAATCCTTCCCACCTTTTCAAAAAACTTAATAAGTAGAATACATGAATTTATGGAAACGTCGAGAGTTTCTTCTCATTTCGCTAACCTAGTAAATGTTCTCTTGTGTCAGTCGTGGGCTACGGCTAGTGACCCGCAGTACAATGTAAGTAATGCCCGATAGGGCCCAACTGCACGGAAGATTGACCTATATAAGCTTAAATTAAGGACAAATTCTTTTTAATGTATACCTACCCAAAAGAATTTCTCGCGCTTCGTAATTTCACAGTTTAGATTCCGGGAAAAATATTAAATCAGCGCGAAAACTATGTTCTTTTGGTAATGGTATGTATAAGTTTTGTGCAATATATGCCCCGCAATGGCTTGAGAAAGTACACAGGTTTTCTTCAAATCCCCCTGAAACAGCCCTTTGACCGCATCGGGCTGTCGGGGCTTAAAGTGGCTGCCTCCCGTAGGGGAAATCCTGGAGTCACCCCTAGTTGTTACGTACAATACAATGTTGATTATGTTGCCAATATTTAGAGGAAAACGTTTGTCTGTTATGTGTTACGTGTAAGCCGCATGTTTGGTAACCTACATTGCAGAATGAAGAACGTTCCCTACTGCAGTAATGCTCACACTTTAAAAAAAAATCGAAAAATGTAGGTGCTTGTCCCCCGGAAAAAAAAACAAATCTAGCTACGACACCGCCTACCATGACATATTTCGGGGCACATATTGCATAAAATTGGTATATTTGAAAAACGTAGGGGCTGATTTATTGTTTTCCCCGGAAACTAACGTGCGAAATTGCAAAGCCCGCGAAGCTCGCGAAAATTTTTGGGGTAAGCCTACATTAATAAAAAAAATCTAATTTTTTAAAGATTATACAAGTCAATTGTCCGGGCAGTTGGGCCTTATCTTGCATAACTGTCATTGCACTGCTTTGCACTTAGAGTCACTAGCCAGTCACTAGCCGTACCGCACGGCAGGCACAAGAGAACATTAGCAGGTTTAGCAAAATGAGATGAAATTCCCAACATTTACATAAATCCATGTATTCTAATTATTAAAGGGAGAATGCAGCCACCCCAATAAAGAATTGTATAGTATACTATCCTATTTCCTGAGTGGCTGTTGAGAATCATGTGAAAGTATTTTTCTCACTCAGTTGTAAATTAACGACGAGCAACTGCTTGGTTTACCTTGAATATGCAATATTTATGTCCTAAAATGTTATGAAAGATACTCAGAAGAGAAATGAGAAGAAATTTGTGACATTTAGCTTTTGTTTCAAAATAAGTTTTGGGCGACTGCTTTTGACTTACTAAGAGGTGGCAAGGGTTTGTAATAACTTTATCTATAAGTAACGAAAATGCGGAAGAGTGAGCAGAGAGTACCGAAATTTTGAGGGTTTTTTTTTTTTTGCAGAAATGACCCTCCTGTTGAAAGCCAAAATAAGTAAACGGACCATGGGTAGCGGAAAAATTTTCCCGACAGGGGCCGGGCCATGCCAGTGACCCCAAGTTCTGACAGCCCCTGTATTGACGGTATGGTGAGAAGGGATATGAAGGAGCCTAACTATCCCATGCCATTAATTACAGGGCATATTTTGCACAATATAATAAGATACTTCATTAGCCGAGTTGCGAACTGATAGTGTTCTCTTGATCTGAATAGTGACATTGCAAATGGCGGAAGGTATTTGGTAAAAAAAAAATGTAGGGGTTATAGACCGTATCGTGGAAACATACATTGTATGGAAACCACCTGAACTACGCAATGAAATAGCCAAACTTTATTTGTGAGCCACTCAGCAACTGACCGTACCGAATGGCACGCCCTTGCAGGAGAACAGCAACAGCTTTTGCGATCTTGGGATGAAATCAGCGATCCCTGTATAAACTGTGTACTCTACCTGCACTCCAAAAATGTCCAAAATGTCTGTACATTAAGAAGAAAAAATAAAAAAGTACAAATGAGAAACGGATAAAGTGTTGTAAAATTTTTGGAACTAACTGAAAGCACTTTTTTCAGATTTTTTTATTGTTCCTTATTTTTCTTCTGTGCGGGTACGCACAGTTTTTACATTGCACATGTTACTTGTAAGGTGGACAGGATTGTGGTTTCCAGCTATGTGGAATTGAAGTTCCAATATACTAAAGAAACTGGAGTTTACAGCGCGCGTAGCTGGCGAAATTTTGGGTTTTTATCAGAGAAATTGTCCTCTTCAGAGTCAAAAACAGGTAAACCGTCTGTCATTATCAAGTTGAGTCGACCAGTCGATTATTTTTTTTTTTTGCCCCAGATCGACAGTGGGAGAGCGACAAGATTTCATGAGGGGGAGGGGCTGTCGCCCCAACGCCCCGTGACTTCGCCACTGTCATGGAAAGAACATTAATTTATAATTTATATTAGTCCGATTAAAGGGCTAGTTTTAAAGGACAAGTTTAAAAGGGTCAAAGATAATTGTTGAATGACGGCATATAAAGAGATAACGGCGTCTCTAATGGGACGACGTTTTACAAATACAAACAGCAAAATTTTCTGAGAGAATGTATCTGACTTGACGTCAAAATACCTCAAAACTTCGAAATACAATGACTCTTTTGGTGTCCCATACATCTGTGTCTGTATGACGTAATGCTGTTTGTTGGAACTGCGTTTCCAGTCATAACTTATTTATATTGCAAGTTAATAAACTATAATGGATTACTCGTAAACTGAATGGATTACTCATAACCTATTTTAAACGGGTTAAAATATAATTCATTTATATTGGTCTCGTAATATAACATATTTATATCCCGTGTAATATCATAACATAAATATATTGAAACTATAAACAATATATTTTGCGTTTATATTATAACATAATCAATATATAAACTTTATAAAATATTGTTTTAAACGGCACCCCATAACAGACAGTGAGGTCGAGAACAAAATTGAGCACACATCTACGACCCGTCTGCCATCTGACTGTGTTTTACCGTCGCGTAGCAGTCGGGTCGGTGCAATATGCGCTAGTTTTTAACTTACTAAATTCATTAAGTCGGAGGCGTTCGAGTTTCCTGTAGACTGTAAAATTTAATATTCAGATGATTGCGAAAGAAGTTCGCTTTTCCGACTCCTGTAGATGCAGTTCCTAGATACATTACCAAATGGTCTTTAAAAGTCTATTCTTCCGCGCGCTTTGCGCACATCTTTCATGTCCACTATTTGTCCAATTATTAATTCAAGAAAGACAGAACGTGCCTAAGGTTATTGCGAAGTCCCGCGTGGAAGCTCTTGTAATACGAGTTCTCAACCCTCAAACCTGCTGCGTCATGAAGAAATCGAATGGCAGTTAGTCGATCATGGTTATTACGCAAGCAGATGCCGATTTCTTTTTCAGTACTTAAAATGAGTAGGTTATTGAACGTAAATTTTATTTCAAAGGTAGCATATAAATAGGGTTACAATCCGTCCCGATTAATCGGGATTGTCCCGTTTTTTGAAAGGATAACTGAGGGTCACGGCCGTTAAGACAAATCGTCCCGATTTTTTCGCTAACGAATATAGCTGTTATATTCTTTATCATATTTTTGTGTGCACAGTAAAAATTCTCATGTTTGATCTCTGTTTTTAGCCCGAAAGATAAGGCTATAGCCCGAACTTCCGACCTACACGTAGTAGGCAAACAAAGCTAGTGAAATGAGCCGACTAAGTTAAGAAAAGATAATGTATACCTTATCTGGCGCCTCTCGTTACTATGGTAACTTTCTTTATTTGGGATTATCCTTCTTCATATTCATATCATTTAAACGTTAGGTAGTTATAGATCAATACATAGTTTAAAATACTACACTTCCGATCTTCGACTTTTCTTATATCTTATGTACTGACAACCTTGATTTTTTTTCTGCCGGTATTTGATTTGTTTGCTTTCAAAACCGTAACATAAATTGGGACCTATCCTGGAATCCGACAGTTCTGTAATTATTGCAGTTTTTTTTAATATCTGTAATTCTTTAATTCTTGGAATAGTATCCGCATTTCTTACTCATTCGATACTATTTAAAACGCAAACGTTCTTTATAGTAGAAGAGTTATTCTCCCTCCCGATAGCTTCAAGCTTATTCTTTATCAGTTCACATTTTTGAGTTGATCATTACCACTGATAATTACCACATTACACTTCTCAGATAAATGAGCCTTTACTGTCACTCTCATTAGAGGCGTTTGATTCTCTGAAATATTCAAGTTACCTAAATTGTGTGATCATTTTCATATTTTCCGTTCAATCAAATATGTGAAAAAATAATACCAGGAAATTGCTCATCGATTGCATGGTTAGGAAAAAGCAGCTTGAACAAGTTACTCCTTACGAAAACCCTCCTCTTAAAGAAGATGCTTTCCTCATTCGTAAACTAGAAATAGAATGTCAGGAGAAAGAACGAGAAAGGAAGTTCAAGCTTAGAGGAATGGCTTAAGAAAAAGAAGAGAAATTTCCCTGAAGGGCCTAGAACTAAATCTTACGCTATATCCTCACGAAGTAGATAGCAAAACTCAACGCTATTTTGGTGTAAGCAAACACCTTAGATTGGATAAGAGTTTTAATGAAAAAAGAGTTTGAGATGTCAAGTTTATACAACTTGACATCTACTGACCTCAATGATTTTGACTCTCATGAAAAAACAAGAGCCTGCTCGAACTGTATTTAAATTAATAGTTTGTGACATCCAATAAGCGTTAAGGGTTAAGTTGATAATTGTGTTTTGGGTTTTCCACCGTTCGACCTCTAGTGACCTTACATGACCTCTAAAATGCACGTAAAACAGTAAGGTGACAATAAAATCACAGCCGAGCGTGGGGTCCGTCAATGTTACCTCTTTTGCGGTATACTGTATACAAACAGTTCAAAAGGTTTTCGCAGTTTCACCGAAAGTGACTTCAGATTGAAGATTTATTTGCTTGCATGTAGGCCCAATAAACATATATATTGAAGCATTAAATTTATTCTTTTCTTGATATATCGTGTTTGCGTGGCTTTTAAGTTTTCATTTATGTGACCTCAGTTGATCTTTGGCCTTCACCTAACATAATAGGCACCTTTCTTAGACAAAATTTACATATCAACCCTGAAAAAGGACCCATTATTGCTGTCATGTGATATTACTTTAAAAGATGACCATCACAAAACATATACGAATTCACATTCGAGTTGTGGATAATATTTTTCTTAGTTGTGGATAATATTTTTCTTAGTTTGTATAATCAAGATATTGTTTTGTTTAATCAAATTGTTAATTTGATTTAACAAATTACCGTAAGTCTTTGATTAATCAGATTATTTATTGGACTAATCAAATTATTAATTTCATTTAAGAAATTGTCTATTTGATTAAACGAATTAAGTAATTTGAATATTCAAATTACTAATTTAATTTATGAAATTATTTATTTGTTCAATCAAATAAATCACTCGATAATTTTCTCCCTTCCATATAGCCCATCGACTAGGTCTTACGGCAGTGGCGTAGCTACAAGGGGTAGAGGGAGTGGTCGCCCATCCCCACCTGGCTCGGAACTTCAAAAAATTCGGAAATTGTCAAATATCCGAAACATAGCTAAACATTATAAAATTAACCTTATAATATCCTTATAATAAACCTTATATTTAAGATATTACAGCAAAATGTAATAAAACATATCACTTTTTTTTAGCCTCGCTGCGCTCGGCATCTAATAGAACTTATACATGGCAAAATATAGCAAAATGTAATGAAATATATCAATTTTTTCTTTGCCTCGCTGCGCGTGACATCTGATAAAGCTTATATTTAGCGGGTCATACCAAAATGTAGTAAAATATATCATTTTTTGTCTTTGCCTTGCTACGCTCGGCATCTAATAATTCTTATTTATAGCAAAATGTAGTGAAATATATCAAATATTTGTTTGCCTCGCCTACGCTCGGCATGTGATGAAACTTAATTGTTTAATAGAATTTATATCTATAAAAAATTATTATTTATAAATATCGTTTTCTTTTACTACTCAGTGAAGATAATGCGTAAATACAATTTTAAAGATTTTGGTCACTGTGTAAGGCCTAAATAATATCATGAGAAAATCTCTTCCTTTGAAGACCGGCCCAACGAACTGGCCAAACAAGGCACGAGATGGTCGTCATTTTGACGTCATTTAACCACAAGCGATTGTTTGCTTTATCGGAGCAACTATTTACCGTTCATGAGATCCAGAAACTGACCATCGTTCTGCAGCATTTTTTACTCTAAAATATCAATATTTTCACTAAATCTGACTGTTTTAAATTGTTTTAATGTCAATTTATATAATAATTTTGAAGAACTGTACAAATCACTTCACAATGCTTCAAGCGGCTTGATGTCCATTGCAAGTGAGTGAACCGCAAAAATGCGACATCTGGAGAATATATTCCTTGAAGCAGATGCAGGCAATTTTGTCCTTCCTTCAAGGGAACAAGTTCTCTACTGTTATACTATAACCTGCACTTTACGGATCACAAGAAATTGTCAAGAATTCCTTGATACTAATAATTGACATGGAAAACGCTTTAAAGATAATGATCTTCCCAACATAAAAAAAAAAATTAAAAACATTAAGTTAGTACAACACAATTGGGTAAATAAACGGATTTGGAGGTTTCAATTTCCAATTGAAGTAAAAAAAATCGCCCTCGCTTCGCTGGGCGATTATTACAAAAATATACGTCCCCACAAAGCCCTAGGTAGGTACACCATTTTACCCTGGTTAATCACAGTCACGGCGTATGCATACCAACTGGTCCGGGCTGACAAGGTAAGTGGCCTGGATGTCTCGAAGGTCGTATAAAAGAGGCTATCCGCTTTCCTCTCTTGCTTCCTTACTAATACCCTGGCCGCTGAAGCGGCTTTTGACCCTGCAGCCCTGCCCCCTCACTGTCCTCCTAGACTTCCTTTGACCCTATACGGCGTTGCTATTCTAATAGATATTAAATATTCAAGCCCTAAACTAGTCTGCAAATAGAATTCCCCATAAAGTTCTGTTGTAAGTATTCTTGAGGGAATGTATTTGCCCCATTGCTACCAACTGACAGCCCTTAATTTCCACATGTGAGGAGGACACTGGCCCAGCTCCTTTTAAATAAGCTTTGTATACACAATTCTGACGAACATAGGGGTGGTCCGGTCAGCCAAGCCGTTCAGGGGCCATGTGTCCTTCTAGAATCCACGTTTCCCTGGACACTAAAATTATTCTTATACTTATTAAGTTTATGTAAAGAATTTCAGTTGAACTTTTGATGATCAAGAAGGACCCTATACCAGAGTGGTCGTGGGTGAACACCGGCGAGATTCGCCTTCCCTTTTCGACTAGTGTTCAGCGGTTAACGAGACAAGCGTGCACTCATCGCTCCCTTAGAATTCCGGAACAACATTTAAAGTCCCCACCCGACGGACCTGACATAGGTCACTCGTCCAAAGGCTGGAGATGTCATCCGGCACGAACGTTACGACATGCACTTGGCGAGGAACATGGGATTAACCATACCTCATGATTCCCTAACCTAACATATCCCGGCCTGACGGAGATTGCTTGTAGACGACTCCTACATCTGGCCATGACCGACCTAGCCATCAACAGTGTCTTGGGAGTTAGGAGGTAAAGGTGGGGGCTTGTACGAAGAGTCTCTAACGATTCCCGAGCTAGAGACCGTAAAACCTAATTGGTGGACGGAGTCGATGGACAAGGTGTACTAAAGCAAATCATCGTGTTATTAATTTCATTATTCAAAGAATAATTTGATTAAAAAGTTTTACAATTTGTTTAATCTAAGTAACAATTTGATTAAACAAATTAATATCTTGATTAATATCTTGATTAGAAATTTGATTGATCAAATTACTCAATTCGTACAATCAAATTAACAATTTGATTAATCGAGTAAACAAATTGATGAAACAATTTTTATTTTATTAAACAAGTTAATAATTTGATTTATCAAATCAAGATTATTATCCATGAGCCAAATGAGCTTTCGTACACACCTACACGTACATCTGCTCTCTAAGCAATATGATTGCATGCTTTCCTCACGCTTTCAGAAAGAGATCAAAAATGATCTGCTGGTACAAGCTGCATACAACTTGCGAAAGGAAGTCAAACATCTTATTAACTCGATAGAGGGTGACAATTATTCACGTCAGACGTACACTTCGGCCCTAGTATTTGAAACGTTGGCTTCGATTACTCATGATGAGAATAATCTACTTCAAACAGTTATGATACTTTATGAATAAATATAAATAACCTGTGAAACAGGGTAGTGACAAAGGCAATACCAAACAATAGAGTAATAAACACTTTGGGATTTAGATAAAATCATCAATTACATAATGGTAGCTTTTTTGCTGAAAACCGGACTAATGGGTCTTGCAAGCGCGTTCTGATATAATGTATAATATATAATAGGAGTTTGAACTCATGACCATTTTGAAAAGAGGTAAGTTTTCCGCTGAGGGAAAAGTTCAATATGAAGATTGTTCGAAAACCCATTCATATCTAAATAGACATTAAAGGATTTGGATAGCTCCCGCTAGTTGATAATAGACATGATTCATTTCAATTAGTTTAAAAAGATTTTTGAAGTTCACTTAATGTTGTCATTCAAGTTGAAATGGCAAAATGTTCGAAGTGTTATTGAACGAAACTATTTTGTATTCTCCAAGTTTATCTGAAAGAATTTTTTCTTGTGAGAGGATGTCCATTCGATCGAATGAAACAAGCCACAATCGAACATCCACCTATACTTAACCATCGTGTTTACTTTGTCTTAAAAGTTGATGATCAATCTCGTATGTGTTTCTTTGAATAGCCCTCTTTTCTCGTTTCAAGTCAAACTTTGTATACCTTAGAACAGCTCCGTGTGCTCTCAGTCTTATTTGGAGGAAATTTGAAAACCTTATGCTCGGTTCTCCATTTTGTTAATTCTCCAAATCTTGTTATCCCTGGATCACACCACAATAATATGGCACCCCATGGACCCTTCGCTGGGCATAGCTACTCTACGCGTCTTTCTACGGCTGTGTGTACATTCCATTTCGTAAAAGGCTTACAAGTGTACTCTTTCAAATAATTGTATCATTTAGAGTACACTTACGACATACAGTGGGAGGTGCAACCAGCAAATAAAGAAGTAGTTCTATTGTCGAAAGAACAACATGTTCAAGTTGGTCGTAGTGCATCGTATTTTAATTTATTTGGAATTGGGTTTCAACCCGATAGAGATGTTGGTGTTGTGTAGGTTCTTAGATTGGATAAATTTGTTCTGTCACTCTGAAAGGTCTGTCAAGCTACAGTACGTCTAAAAGGAACAACAATTGTAAGTAAAATGTGAGATTATTGTGAAGTTAATATTTGTTCACTGAGATATACACCTGTACAATAATTGTATATTATGGCTTATTACAGGGAAAGAGCTCTTTCAAAGTTCAGTTGTGTTTGGGCTGTAATACCTCTAAAGTAGCTTGTTTATTTTAGCTCTCTGAATCTGTAAGTTGTCAGAGTATTTTACATCTAACTTAAACTACATCAACCATGTCAGATCTGGATCTGTCTGATATGGGTAACATTTTACGTATTCCAAACGGTAACTTCGATTGGAGACCCTGAAATAAGAAACACTTTGCAGTATAACCCCACTTGTATGCGTAATCAGGATTTCCTGGGGTGGGGGAGCATAGGCTAGATCCGATCTACCCAAGAGAAGTTCTCTCTATGCCCTAGAGACATATTAGTAAAGAATAGGAGGAGGCGAAAGTGGATCCAGGCTTTTCGCCACTATGGCCATCTAAGCAATATTCCTCACAGTCTAGGGAAAATAAGGACAGGATAGGAAATAGGAGGAGTGACATATTTGAAAAGAGAGAACGAGGAGACAGTAGGCGCTTAGGACTTTTTATACATGCTGTATTGACTGCGCTAAGAAGCACCATTAAGATGTCTAAGTGGAGTACATAATATTACCAATCCTGCAGCCTGAGGCTGTTGAAAATGCAGAGAGTTCTTGAATGCGTTTTTGTAGAAGATGCATGTGGCAATCAAATGTATCTTCGCGATGATATCTTCACCTGAACTGTGCAATAGTTGGTAAATCTGGGGTAGTGACAGTTGATAATATTGGAGAGGCCGACTCGTCATGAGATTGCAGGTTTTCGTCTAATATTATGAAAGATTCGATGTTAACTTTTACAGTGAGTTCAGGTGAATTAGAAGTCAGATCATGAAAATCAAAAACATATTTTGGAATCGCACGGAAGATAACAGTCCGCTTAACCGGGGACATCGTATGTGTAAATACTGCAGTGACGGAAGCGAGTAAGTGAATAACAAAATAAGGGGTAATGAAATTCACAGGCCTTTGAAGCTTCAGTAGGAGCAGCTCGTAATATCGACTTGCCAAAAAGCGGCAAAGGCCCTTGCTTCTCCTCGAATACCATATCGATCCGATCAGAAGTAATAAACCGTGTAGACACATTGGCATTGAGTGGCAATAAGTGCCTAGCTAGGATTTGTTCAAGGTTAGGGTGGAATCAACAAATGAAGCCGAAAATACTTGGGAATATTTGGAAAGGTATACAAAGTTTGGGTTCAGAGAACCATTGTTCTTTAATGCTGTCAACATCTCCTAGCGACATTATTTAGCCCTTGTACTACTTTGACAATGTGCTTCAAGGGTCTGGTAGAAACTCCCGTTTGTGGTACAACCAAAATCCCGAATGGGGTAAAACTTATGCAACACGTTGTATAGGTGTGCTACTCTAACAAAGATTTAAGAAGAAACAAAACCACCCAAAACGTGTTTTGTATTCAAAACGGCTTGGGGAATCACCGATTAGGACATGATGGCTTTTTGGTATCTATTAGGATACAACTTGTCTAACGAATATATATTTGATCCCATTACACTGGACCGAAAAATATTGCAAGGGGGTTCCAAACCCATTCGGCTCAGACAATGATCACACAGAACACGTAAAATTGTGGGTGATATAGACGATGTCGCTGTCCACTTAACTAATTTTTCTCCCGAACGGGTCGTGGCACTAGATTCTATCAAAAGGCGAATCTCGCGAGCTGTTAAATAGAACAACGCTTTGATATGAAGGCCGGTACAGTCAATAGTTTAAAGACAAGGTTTGTACACTCACAACTATTGAAGTAGTTTAATAGAATCGATCTCCCGCCCCCCCCCCCCCCCGAAGTACCTCATCAAAAGAGACCAGAGGCACATGGGCTACAGATTGAGAAGTCTTATAGTTTTAGTGCATCTTGCAAGTTTTCCTCAAGTTTTCCCGAATTGAGCGGATAAAAATCAACACTCACTTTTCAAAAAAAAAATGAAGTTGATGTCCTTTCAATTGCAACACCAAGGGACACAAGTAACAAAAGCCCTTCAAAGAAAGATTTAGCGTGCAATCTCCATTCTGATAACAATTCCCTGCAGTAATACTATCTTAGTCGCTTGCCACCGTATGTTGGCACAGAGCTGTCAAGAACTTTTTCTTTCCCAAAATTACTTCGAGAGACGTAGAAAATTCTACTTTGTGGATCTTTTAAGTGCATAAACATATTTCATTTTGAGATAAAATGAGGTAGAAATTTAGTATTCTTCCAAACGAAAATTCTGGGTAAAGTTGAACTTTACTCGCCTTAAAGAGAAATCTGTGAGGAGGAGTGTGGGTCCCTCTTTTAAAAATGTTGTATTTAAAAGAAGCTGAGAAACAAAGTGGTGCTATTTTTATTATATATTTCAACTCACGTGTATTCATGGACGAGGCAAATACCATTTTCCATGTCCAGGAAACAAACAGATTTTGTGAAACACGGGAAACATATTTTGTAATAATGAAACGGTTTCGTTGCAAGCCGGCCAGCGCTAATGATTTTTCACCGACACATTGCGTAATTCAATAGTGGTTAGCACCAGTTATGTTCTTAGAAAAACATGATCTGCAGAACTGCGAAGGGCGCCACAAATTTGAAATACGAATTGGAAAATCGATTTTGATAGATGGCGAAAGAACCTTCCTCGATAAGGGGTTACTTGTTTTGCATTGTGCCTTTCCACATACGAGAAAACAACAAGCATGTAATAGAGGATGAGCTTTCCAACCTTAACATTAAAAAGATAAAAAAATATGAAAAAATATTAATGTAGAATAACTAAGGATGTTTAGGTTACTAGCTGCAGAGAAGCGACATTTTGATAAACAATCTAAAAGCAATCTACGAATTAACGAAAAACAAAGGATTTATACAGCATGCGAAGCGCGCCAAAACTCAAGCTTTCGTTTTAAAGGGTTTGAGTTCCTTGAAAGCAACAAAATAAACCGTCTTTAGAATTGGTTGTTTTGCAATGGATATATTTCAAAAACCTATCGCCCTTGTCGAGGCTTCAGGTTGCTGCTCTCCTCCCCCCCCCCCCATCTGGTTGCTTGGCAGCCTGTACAGCATAACTGGGGCTATTCCTGCATTATTACCTTATAATTACTTTAGAAAAAGTAATAGAACTACATGGTTTGTGGGAAGCTATCGACCAAATTTTCTAGTCGAACATTTTTGTTGCTTTGGATCAAGTTCAAAGGACAAGTGAAGGTCGTAGTTTACGAAAGGTATGCTGTAAACTCCTCCACATCGGAGCTGTAAGGTTAATAAAGATCGAACTTAGTGGGTCGAATCTAACTATTAAAACGTGTGCATGTGCCATCGATAATGTTAGAAGTCAAAGAATTAACCTAAGATTTGTTTAGGTCATTATTTGCATATCGGTGTGTTGGCTGTCATTGAACCACATGGTATGTTAAACTGGTGAGACAAATGTTAAACAGTCCTTCCGGGTTGTTTAGGGTGGAGGACAACGATTAGACGTAGGTGGGATAGGTCAACGTTCAAATTAACTTAAAGTGTTCGTTTTCCACTATGTACTTATCAGTAGATAAATGTCATTACTACATATTGTTGAAGTAATGTGAGAAATGCTATGAGTTTGTATGACTTGAAAGTCCCCCATTACCGCAGGGTTTTTTTAAGTTATACTGTTTAAGTGGGTTGTCAATTTTGTTAATTGGCAGTCTCTCTGTCATTTATGACTTCCGTGGTTGAAGGCACGTATCCTTGGGCGATGACGGGTGGAGTTGGACATTGTCTGGCAGTGAGAAATTTGAAGAAATAAGGGAAAAGAGGCAAAAGCAATTAGAACTAAACTTTCCAAAATTAAAAGGAATACAGTTTTAGTTAGGGTTGCAAACTAGTAAAAACCTGCTAATTTTTCGAGGGACTCCTAAGATGTTTGTGTCATGTTACTTTGTTTAAGGAATTGTGGACACGTTTACAGTCACAAAACCCAAAGACACCTTTAGGCCTACTTGAATCCATCTTTCTCCATGCAAATCGATCAGATGTTAGTTCGTCTATTAAAAGAACCAGTAAAATGGTGACTCTTGAGGTTTGTTTTACACTCATTTGATGGCAATTGTAATTAAGGGTGAAGATATAATTTATAACCACACATCACAATAAATATGAGTGGTCACAGTTGTGTGCTAATTCATATCACTCATAATGTAGTATCACTAAAATACAACCAATACAATCAACGTCACCCTTTCCGTGGTCTTTTTTATTAATGAACATTCGTTTTTTTTTTAAGAATCACACCGTCATCAAGACAAGATGGTTTCCATCCAATAATTGAAATAATGTAACATGAGGCTTTTCTTATTACCAGGTTTACAACTAACAGCAGTTCACCCTCCTTAGACTTTGTCAACATCACTCCTGGGGAAACAATAAGCATTGAATGTATGGAAATCACCACCTTGAGAAGTAGTTGTGCAAATAATCCACTTCCAGGTTTGCTTACTAATAACAACCGTAATCCGCTAAATCTTTCATTTGAGTATTAAAATAGGTGCAATAATTATTGCATTGTTGTACAAAAACATTCGTGTACGAAAAAATGTAATGTCAGCATCACCAGTGTCATTCTCAGTTCTTTAAAACTATCAAAATAACCCCACCGAATAATTAGCTCCGTCCTTACGTGTTACTTACAATATCTTAGTGGGCACGTATATACCACCTCAATTGGCAAAGAAGTCTGTCAAATAATATATACTGATGAAATTTGAAACCAGCTCGTGTTTCTGTGAAGTATAAAAGGGAAAAGGTGTGCTAAAAAGTCCTGAGGTCTTGACGTGAACAAACTCCCAGAACCAAAACAGCAAAAGAAGTGAGTATAGTATACTACAAAACTTAGAGAAAAGTACACTTAAGTTTAACTGTATTACAATAATAATCTCACTCCTCATCACCTTCTTTTTTTCCTCAACCCCACCCTTCCTGACGACGGTACATAGAAGATACTTGGTATAGGTTTATCATGTAGCGCAGTAACACATGCACATGACAAACTTTACTGAAGGCTTACAAGTTGAATTATGCTAAACATGAATAAGGCTGACACAGCTCGCCTTGGGGGAACGGGGGCATTTGCCCCCCCCCCCCCCATAAAGAAAAACATTTGCAAATCATAGTCTTCGAAATCTTTAAAAAATAAAAAAACGTGTATTTGAGATGGTCTGAATAAAAGGTGTTTCTACATTTAGACCGGAAATCATCCCTATTATCTCACAAATGTATTATTTGATATATTAGGAACAAGTTCAATAGTTCTTCACAGGAAAAAAGGGGAAGGTATGTGTTAAGGACCTTAAGGTTAAAGTTTATAGTAAGCACAGTAAGCAAAGTGCAGACCAGGTTACAACAGGGTGTAAAAATGGTAATCCGGTGGGTTGTGATAGTAAAAGCAAAGTAGATCTAGGGCAAAGAGTTTGTAGGGTAAGAAGAGTCACTTGAGATCCTAAGTCATGTTGTAGGAGCAGGATTCGTACAACCGGGTCGAGGCAAGGTTAGCAAGATTTAGGATGCTCTCAGGCTTAGAACCTAGAAAGATATTAGGTCATTTCTAGCTAGCAAATTATTATCGTAAACCCACTCCCTCTGAGGCCATTGCAGTCACCTTTACTGATCTGACAGAGAAAGGGGGGCGAATATGATTGACTATGGTGATGCACAGAAAAAGGCCTTCGTTAAACTTAAAGGGGAACAGTAGTAGCCATTTGACCCTTTACATATGTGTAGTACACATATAAATACCACAGATAATCTTTACCTGGTGGACCTTAAATGAAACCTTTATTAAGAAG
>WURT03431021.1:3011-17436 GCA_009936505.3 Holothuria glaberrima
GTGTGTAGTTGAAACACCAGAAACAAAATCATGAGGTGCCCTTGTTAAAATCAGATCCACAGTGTGACCCTTGAGATGAGTAGAGCAAGAAACATGTTGTACAAGATTAGCTGTATCTGTAAGATCCAAGAAAACTGAAGTTTTATGATCTGATGAAATATTAACATTTTGGTTGAAGTCACCTGCAATCAGTAACTTAGCAGAAGAGGATGCAATTTCCTCAATAAATGATGCAAACTCATGAATAAATACAGAAGCAGTTGGCTTCTTGTTGCTAGTTAGCTGACGCCTATAAACTACTATTAAGGGAAGGGGTTGCTGCATTTTGGCAGTTATAAATAGATCTTTATATTCAAATGACTCAAACTGCCTTACTCTCGTATCACAAACTTTAAAAGCTTTAATTACAAAGACAAGATCTAGCTTTCCTGAGTACATGGAATATATAATAGTCTGGTAGTGTAACATTCAGGTCTGCAATTACAGGTTTATCTGGTTGGTCACCTGACGGCCAGGATTCAGTGATTGCTAAGATGTCAGTGTTGTTAGACATTATGAAGCTACAAATGATGGGGATCTTAGCTTTAATAGAGCGAGCATTCCAAAGTGCAAAAGAAATTTAATCAGAGTTGACAGTTTTTGTACATTTTGCTGTTGGTTGAGCACAATGAGATAACTTTAAGTCCTTTCCATCAAGTTGTTTTGGCTTTTCCAAAAAAGGAGGCAGTGAACTATAATAGGTAGACCTTAAAAAATGATATGAAGTTCCTGGCTAATTGAACAAGACCTGTTCTGTTGAGATGGATGCCATAGTGTGAGAGGTGAGAAAAGGTTATGTTATAATTATCAATGACAGTGCAGTTATATTCCTCGCAGAAGTGGCGGATGTGATTGTTAATATAGTACAGGTAGATATCAGTTTGAAGACCGTCAGTTTCTGTTACCAGTGAGTCCAGAGTAGGTCACACAGATTAGATATCTTTATGCAGAGACATGAGGAAGGCATGGAGCTTCTGGAAAAGGCTCAATATCTGAGATCAGTTGTGTGACATAACATCATCCACAATGAACAATATTAATACTTAATATGTAAGTTTGAAACATCAGGAAAGACACGAGTAAGGGGCATCTGAGGGGATATGTAAGAGTCAGCTGATATTTAACAATAAACATGGGCAACTGTTTTACCCTATAATTATGGTGCTGGAAATGTGTGCAACCCTTTTGCCTGTGTCTCTAGTGAATCAAGCAATGCTGCTATACAAAATGCCTCACACTCAAATTAATCCTCTTTGTAGAGTTGACCATGTAGCTATTTATCAAAACTGCCAGTGTATTTACACTGTATTGGGGAAGGGGGGAGAGGGGGGTCATGAGTAGATCACTTAGTGAACATTGTGAAGGAAAAACTACAAAATCATGAAGCAAAATGAGTGATACTTTCCACTGATATTTTCTAATACCTCTTCCTCATTCTGTCATATTTTGCTTCTGTTCAGAATGAGCAATCACCAGAAAATTAGTTATCATCAGAGTCAAGAATGATAATATTGAGAAAAAAAGAAAATGTCCTCTCAAACAAAATTTTGAAGGATTTTTCACCCCAAAATTTTTCCTCACCATTTTTGATAACATTTGTAAAATTCTAATTTATTCTAATGCAGAAACTTGAAAACATGGATGTGAGTAAAAATTTTTTTGTTTCAAAAATGAAAACAAGGCAAATAGTGAAGAATATATGATGCAGGGTGTGCTATGTTGGAATCACATAGTATGTACATGCTATACCAGTGTTTCCAATGAAGCAGTTGACTCAAGATTCTGGCCAACTCAAGACACCCCTACCATATATCCTGACCACTAGTTGCCCTCTGGGTAGTGAGGAATTAATCTGAATAAATTTATATAAAATTTGAGAGTATGGAGACTATAAATTATATGTACAAGAACACAGCAATATGAAGGACTATTAAACCCAGCCAAGTTCTGCTGTGATGGCCATGTATGTGAATTGCTATATTAAAGGTAGTCCCATTTCAGTGCTGCTAACTGCATGATTACCTTAGTGCAATTTTGGTTCTTTGTGAACAATTACAGGTGCCGACGCAATTCAGATGTAAATAAATCTTTTATGTATTGAATTACATAAGTTGTTTACTTACACATGTAGTTTATTTGCATGCACTGTTGTATTTGCTCGGGACAAAGTGAAATTATCGTGTAAACACCTTTTGTACTATTGTTATGACAGGCAAAGAGGTGTCAATGAACGCCAAGATTATTTACAGGTCTGTGACTAGGATCGGAATGAAAACAGAGTACAATTTTTGACCAACTGACCAACTGTTTACTTAAGTTTTGTGCAAATGTTTTAACATCCATTTGGTGTAACATTTTAGGGGGATGTTGTTTGTAACTGAATTTGCAAACCTGCAAGCCACTGGATGTTGGTAATTGGTGTATTTTAATATTGAAAGCCAAATGTATTTGTCCAAAGTTATATTTATGAGAGTGAAATCATGACATAGTTCAAATTTATTGACCTTCCTCTCAACCCCCACCTCAAAAAGTTTGCTTGATGAAGCTATATAATCCTTCATTAAATCACTGAATTATTTCGTATTTATGGTCTGAATTGTCTGGAACTTCAACGTAGCTAACACAGAATGATTTTAATAGTCCCTGCTGGTATTTTAATTTTGAACTTGGGGTGACTGTACCAGTGCATGTCCTTAAAAGTTGATAACGAAAAATAAGGCAGTGTGTTTTCTTTCATTTGTTAATAACAATAATAATAAAAACAACATGGACAAAAACAACAATAATTCAGGCCTTGAAGGGTAGTTGTTTTATTGTACTGAGGGACCTTCAATGTGGGAGAAGCCTATGGCTTATGAATTACAACTTCACATTGGATGGGTAACCAACTCAACAATATAGATTAAATATGGTTTTTTGAAAGATCAGGTAAGATGGTGAAAGTGATGATTACTCTTAGATGAAAGACCACCTTACTTTGACCCACCCTAGGACCAAACCCCAGAGCACCAAATGTCATTACCATTATCCAACTCAGCCACAGCACCTGCATCCAAGAGTGTGACCAAAAGTGTGATATAGCAATGTAAGCAGTCTTTAGATTTAGTAGCTCAGTGGTGGTGCTAGTGACTCGAGAGGGAAAAATTAAGTTTGAGCATTATTTTTTAGCCCTACTTTTCCTCCGTTGCTGTTGTTTATCATAAATTTATCGAGACCCTTCCTGTTGCTAGTCCAACTGAAAGATCTACTGTCTGTGTTATCTAGGGTGTTATCTAGAAATACACTGATGTCCTCCGGGGAGGGGGGAGGGGGCACACACCAGTCTGCTTCACATCACGAAAGCTGGATGTATGCTCCAGTCATGTATGCCCTAAGGCTTGGGTGGAGGATTCCTTCCATCAGATATAGTTAGACATCATGTCAAAACCTCAGGCTGCAGCTACCTCAGCTAAGCTGCATCAGCTACAGCCATGCTTTATTCCTACATAAATTACAATAGAAAGATCTATTTTAACTTGCTATTGTAGTGAGCAACAAAACAAAACATGGTTGCAGCTAGGCAAAGGCAGCTGCAGCTTAACTTTTTTGACATGGTGCCTTAACCTAACCTATATTCCCTTCAATGGTCTTGATTTCTGGAAATTTAATCACATATGAAGCCTTTGGAACAAACCTTAGACAAATTATAAAATTGAAGCAGTGCAGTAGTTAAAAATATTTGGTTTTTTCTTTCCTTTTTTGTTTATCTTCAAGGAAGTTGCCAAAGATATGACAGTTCAGATGGTTTTCATAGCGGAAAGTTCAAGACTACAGTCAACACTAGCAACCTATGGCATTCAGACGCAGACACCTTCCGAACTGGAACCCATTCAAGTGTGGTCTCCACAAAATCTTATCAAGGTAATAAACAACTGTCCATTCTACTTTAATCTAATCCTAAAGATTATTTTAATCCCAAAGATTATTTTAATCCTAACATATCTTGTAATCTTACAAACAAAAATAGATACCTTTTTGGTGAATATTAAAATGGGGCAAAGAGGAGCTATTTTGAGGAAAACTTTGATTTAACATAAACTGTCCTATTCTTATCTCTCCTTCTCTAAGGTTTTAGAACATCTTGGCCAGAACCCCCGCCTTGGACTCACAGGACGACCCCCTCGACCTATTGGCAGCATAGGGACAGCCAAACTTTATCGAATCTTTGGAAACACTGTGCTCTGTTACCCTCTGCAGTTTGAGCAGACTGATTTTTATATGTACCATGACCTATCCCTGCTGATTGATGACCTCAAGGTATGTAGCACACCCCTCATTGACTATTATTCACTTTCTTTCTTTCTCTAACCTTGGCATCATTAGTATGGAAACCATCAGTTCAACTCTTCTGTATTTACAGAAGTTCATATAACCTTTGTGAACGTACGTTTTTACATTTTACCAGTTTCTATTTTGTCTTGTGTGTTTTGGTTATGAAAAAAGCAGTTCACAAAAGTTCACAAGAGGCTTAATAATTTGACTTAGTGACCCATGACTAATTGTTTTTTGTTGTCTGGCATTTTGTTGATATGCCTTTTTTATATTTCTTCAGTACAAAGCATTTCAGTAAACTGAATAATACTTTTCTGTTGTGAGAAAAACAACACGTGATATTCTTTCACTGTAGGAACATTTGTGAGCAGTTAGTGCTTTTGCTCATTGGGACGTCTTTGCAGTACTTTTCTGCCATTGTTAAACTATGCATAAAAGACTGAGTGAACGTTGAATACATGTAGTCAATTAGATTCACCCAAAATGGAAATAGAAACTCTGAAAGGCAGTTAAGTAATCCCACCAATTGAGAGTAAGGTCATAGAAATTGGGACGAACGTCAATTATAAATGGATGATCGAAGAATTTGAAAGAACTACAAGTGAATGAAATCAGATTCCTCTCATAAAAGGTGGGAGATTTATTTTTGTTGAAAGCTATAACTGTGAATTTAGGAGGGTTAGTGTAAAGGAGGAAATGGCTCAAACAGCTGTCCATGAAAGGTGGCTACACATTTTAAGTCCAATGACCAGAAAATTTGGATAGTGTGGGTGCTGGCTGAAGTCAATTGATTTACGAGTGTAACTTATAGTGTAGGAGTGAGAAATATATGGAGGTATTAGCCTGTAAGGGCCATGTGGAAAGTAACTGTTTGTATTAAAATGGTACCATATTTACCAATTTCTAAACTCTCCCCTTTTCTCTCTCTCTCTCTCTCTCTCAAAAAAAAAAAAAACAAAAATCCCACTCCCTTGCGACCTTCGTCAGTTGTCAGTCATTCTTGTCCTTATAACATACTCAAAAATCTGTGTACAGATTTACCTGCAGTGGTCACTGTCTCTTTTTTCTGTTCCACCATTTATACTTTAAAGAGAAGAGAAAAAGTAAGTCATGCTACTCAGTTCCCCTCCCCCATCCATGAGGCCTCCTACCCCCAGCCTTCACAGCTTACCCAAATTTGTGTTAAGCTGTAACTTAAAATGATTCCTTCCTCTCAAAGATGTTTAAAGCTCCAAGTTAATATTGTCACTCAGTTTCCCATCCCCACCTCACCTGCCCCCACTTTCACTTCCTATCCCATCCTAGCCTTATAACATGCCCAAATCTGTGTTTAGCTGAAATCTGTAAAGCTCTTTGCCCCTTAAAGGTATTTACAGATCAAATGGTAAAATAATTGCAGTCATTCAGTTCTCTATCCCTACCCTACCCATCTCTTCACTTCTGGCCTTCACAAAATGCCCAAATCTGCATAAGAAACATGACTGGCAAAATTTCTTCCTCTAAAAGATATATACAGGGGTAAAGGGCAAAATAAGTCATGTCACCCAATTCTTACACTAGCCCTCCTTACCCCATCCTCATCCCTGGCCTTCACAACATACCCAAATCTGCATAAATCTGTCATCTCCAAAGATAGCTTCCTTCTTAAAGGTATTTACTATTTACAGCTTAAAGGACAAAAAATGCTGTCACTCAGTTCCCTACCCTCACCCACCTTTCCTTACCCCCATCTCCACTCCCACCCTAGCCTCAAAACATGCCCAATCTGTGGTAAGCTGTAATCTGTTTAGTTCTTTTCCCCTCAAAGGTACAGTTTTTATGGCTCAAAGGGAAAAATAAATGTTGTCAACCAACCCTCCCACCCCCATGTCCACCCTAACTGCTGGTTGTCACAACAATCTGTGTGAAAATGGTAACCATGGTAATACTTCCTCTCAAAGATATTTACAGTTTAAAGGACAAAATAACTTCTGGTACCCAAATTTTAATTGACGCACTTGGTATATTCTAAATCATCTTGAAAATTGTAACTATATTCTAAATCAGGTATGAATCTTTTAAAGTAGGTAGCATATTTTTGTTACCAAAATTGACTCAAATTATGCAAGAAAACTCCTTGGTTATTAACATTTATGTTGTAAAGTCCATGAAGAAAACCAGGGAAAGAAAATTTTGTACAATTATAACTCTAATGAAAAGTGCACATGCCTACATCACTAGCATTATTTTGTGAATAATTGAAATTTGGTTCCTCCTCTCACCTTTGCAATCAGATGACACATTTATCTCTTCATCCAAGTGTAAATAAGTGACAGAGTCACATTCCTTTTTTCATTTAGTCATAAATATTTAAAATTAGTCAGTTGTTGTGAAATCAAAAACATGCTACATATGAATAAAAATAGGCTATGAGTGCTTTTTTCAACACCCCCTTTGCATAAAAGAGTTGTATAATAGTTTGCATAGTTTCATTACAATATCTGATCTTGGGTGAATCTAGTTCAATAAAATCACTGTTTTGTCAATAAAGGCACTGCTTATTCTACAGCTTATATGAAAGGTTTTTACAAAAGCCTTAATACTGGTACTTTTGTAACTACAGGTTCCTATGTGGGTTTCAGTTCTAAACTGAGTGGGTGACTTCTTTTTAAAATTGTTCACCAATCCCCTTCTGAAGGTCGGGTCACGGAAATTGAAACAAAAGGTCAATCAAGGACACTATCAATCTTGCATAATGTGGCTTTGCAGATTAGATAAGTTTGAGAGTTAGAAGCTGTCTCAGTAACCTCCCCAAGCTTGATGCTTTAAGGTGTTTTTAATGTTAAAATAAGCCTTTTCGCAATTATGGTTGCAATTATACTTGTCATTTTGGACAGATTATAAGACAATTTTTAAGGCCAAGCAGAAGATGTTCATGTTGATCAAGACACAAAAGAACAAATCTTACACTCCTGGCTGCTCTAAAAAGAATGATCTGAATATATTCGAAAACAAAGGCAGTGTCTTGGTACCCCGTGTTGTAGGTACAGCAGAGTGTTTGTTTATCCCGTTTTTCAGGCTGTGCATGTGCTTAGTCAAGATTGCAAAAAAGGGCATATTGTTCCATGTTTACAAATATCAGAGGTATCAAAGACACCATCATTGTATAGCAGGATACTGTTAATTTATCTGAGTTGCATAAATCATTGAATATACAACCAAGCATAGGCTTCAAATGGGAGTAGAACTTCCTGAAAAGGGTCATCAATTTGGAAAATGCAGTTTCAAGGCCTGGAGAAGAAAAATTGAAAAAAATCTGTAAAAGATGGTAAAATGGAATAAACATCTCGGTCCCAACTTAAGGCAGTGTGCCATCTACTCAGAATACCACTGCTTAGTACCACTGTACCTGTCGGTTGTTTCCAGTGGGGGAGGGAGAGGGGAGGGGAGAGGGGGAGGGGTAGGGTGATGCAGTCAAGGACCCAGTTTTAAGCAAACTTTTAGTATGGTCAGTGCTGCATGTCTTGTATACATGATACCACTGTTCGGTACTACTTTACCTGTCATGTGTGGCTGATGAGCTAAGAGAGGGGGGTGATGGGGTAGGGTTGATGGGATGGAAAGAGGCAGGTGGGGAGGTCAGTTTAAGTCAAGGTACCAACTTTAGGCAAACATTTAGTAAGTTCATCAGTATGCTACCTGTAGAGAACAACGCTGCTTAATACTATACTGCACTTGTCACCTGTGCCTAGTTAGAACTGGGGAGGGGTGGGGGTCGGGAGGTTATATACATATAGAACCATTCACTTCTTAGTACTGCTGTAGCTGTCAGGTACCACCTGTGGCTTATGAGGGGAAGCATGCCTGTATGAACACAGAATACAACTGTTCAATACTACTACTGTAACTGACACTTGCCCAATCAAATTGACTGTATTGTGAGATTTGGCTTTGTATAAAAATACCTGACCAATATGTGTGTAGGGTAGCCTTTGTTGTATAACCTATGTACAGTATGTCAATTGTAAATATTAAACTAACTTTAGGTAGGAAAAGTGGATGTAAAGTAAAAATTGAAGGTCAGATGTACAAGTAGTAATACTTTGCAGGGATTTACTCTGTATTATTAATATGGTTTGTTTTCTCCTTGTTTTTTGTTTCTCTCTCTTTCTCTTATATATTCAGCTTAACTTGTGTACAAGCTTGTTGTTCAATGGGTATTTTATCATTCATAAACCATATTATTAGGCTAATATTTGAGAGGTGTATTTATCAATTGTGCCATTCAAACCTTGGCACTACCATTCCGTGTGGTTTGACAGCAAACAAAGCAATTAGTGTGTGGGTTTTAATCCATTGTGCTGCATGGCTTCTGTTGGTTGTTAGAATGTAATGGGAAAGATATAGTAACATCATGAAAAATTCCACGCAGCACCTCGCGCAAAAGTTTTAATGGGAGAGTTCAAAGTAGGTCATTTGCTTGTGATGTATCTTGCCATCTTTAAGATTGCCATATCATTATGTAGATGGCTTAATTCATTCAGGGTGGCTTCTGAGTTGAGACAGACCAAAAAACTGCCAAGCATAGCCGTCCAATTTGAATATAAATCTGATGCTGTTTGGCTCAGACATGAATTCAAAATTCAGTGGTATTACAAACCAAACTTATGCTGCTAAAATAAATGTAACCTAAATATTTAGGGTGGAGGAGTCATGGCAACAGCATTTTTCAAAATGCCAGTATCCTGGCATGACAGGAGGGGTTTCTTACACAACAAGTGATACACCTAATTCCTAAATCTTGGCTAATCCCTGGTTCCAAGAGAAGTTTTGTTTCAAATTCACAAGCAGAATCTTTGATTTGTAAAAGATCTGCAAGAGAATGTAATTATTACTGTATGTCCTATAAGCAGTCTGCTTTCTGTGCATATAGCTTTCTTTTATGTAGCCCCCCCCCCACCGTCACCCTCCTCCCTGCTAGTGATGCAAGTCATACATCAGAGACAGTTGGGGGAGTGACCCAGTGCTTGCTCAACCTCATAAATTTTTATTGCTTCCCAGATTCTGTCAGAGGGGTGAAGAAAATCCCATTTAATTGGGAATGGTGTCATTATATATATTTCAACTGGAGGCAGTTGCTTGTTCCTTTCCCAGGGCAATGTTGTGCATAGCTATGTTAAAATGTTGAAAAATATGCCTTTAGTCATTAAAAAATTATATTTTTTGCTAGTTGCTTTTGTAGGTGTAAAATTGTGTCATTTTTATGTTGCAATGAACTTGTTTATTTTTAATATCCTTTTTCTGGTTTCATTTTTAGAATTTAGTGGTTTTTGTCCGTAATGCCTGGACAATGTCAGGTAGACCTACCTTCTGCATCCTCCTCAGGGAAGAATATCTGACGTAAGTATCAGAAGTATTTTCAAAGTAAGGTTATATCTTTAGCTGTCATTTGCTATAGGTTTAAAACACACATAGCATCCTCAAGCTGTGTAACTTGTGCTTGGCTTGGAAGTATTAGAAAGAGATGTAACTTTTGGCAAGGAATTACTTTAAACAGCTTGCATAATTGCAGGCTTTCCCCTGGCATTCTTTTTGTGAGGCAGCCACCTCACAGTTTTTGGACACCACCTCACAGAAATTTGCAATAATTACCACCTGGACTGTGCTAGCTATAGAAGAATTGATAGCTCTTGCTCACTATTGGTACCAAAGTTGGCACTATATTACCCCCAAGGACTAATGCCTCCTCACATTCTCCAAAACCCAGGGGAAGCCTTGAATAGTACATCACCTGCTCAAAAATACAGACCCCATTGGTGCAACAGCAAAATGTGTATCTTTTACTTAATCCTCTTTAACTTGTGAGAAGAGCTGCCCTCTTTGATCCCTGTGCACATGGCTGATTAACATCAAGTGACATCTGAGCCCAAGTATATTTACTCTAAACACAAGTTCTGCAGTTTGCAAGGAGAGATATCTGTCAATTATTTACCTGTTGGGTAATCAACTGTGTCAAGGTCCACAATTCCAGTAATAAGTCTTATTCAAGAAGTGATAGAAGTTTCTTTACAACAAATGCAAAGATTAGAAGGATTTTGTTTAAGGAGGCTTCCCTTGGCTGAAGTCTCTCAAAGTATTTAGGTTTTTAAGCAGGCCTGGTTCTAATGAGTTCACTGTACAGTAAAGCTCCACCGCTATGCATAGTGGTGCATAGCAGTACATGCACCACACACTGAGATGCAATCTTCAAAACGTAGACCTTCTTACTTGTGCTAGTAACACCCTTGTCAAATTTGTACGCACTACATGACCCAAGTTGAGTATGTCACATGTATATTACATAACAGGGTTGAATTTTGTTTCATAGCATGCAGGATAGTTACTATAGAAAGCAGCCTGCAGTTACAGGGAACCAAATCTAGCCAAGGTCAGCATTCATCAGTGACTTGGTCCAGGGGCTGATCATTCAGCTGCTCAACCCCCCCCCGCAAAAAAAAATGAAACACAAGTAAAGATTTAGAAGCTATAAAAGTTAAGCTGTTTTCTCATAGTTTCAGGTGACTTTCATCATTTTGTCCTGTCTGGTAATGTTTAATTGTTGTTGTTGCTTGGGTTTACTGGTCTGCTCAAACTGGGGCTCAGCTGGCTGTTGGTTGCCCATGGCACTGCAACTGTGAAAATGTGCATACATGGTGACTTTGATTTTATCCATCAGATGAAATTGATACTTAAGGCATCATGTCAAAACCTCAGGCTACAGCTGCCTGAGCCAAGCTGCAGCAGCTGCAGCCATGCTTTGTGCCTTCACACATTACAATATAGCAAGGTCAATTTAAACCTGCTATTATAATGTTTTGTATGCTCATCTGCTTTCACACTTTTCTCTTGTTCATTAAAGAAAGAAAAAGGAAGCAATTGTAAACAGTATTTTTTTTCCAATTCGTCCTTATATTTGGTCAAAATTTTCATATCTTTGTTGCTACCTTAAGGAAATTAAAAACTTTTCTTAGCAAAGTTTTTTTTTTTTTCAGAGATTCAGACAGTAGTGAGATGCTAGATACCTTGGTGATGCTGAAGAGAGGAGTATTTAATGGAGTCAGAGTAAAAGTTGGCAGATTAAACACCTTGGTACCAGCCTCCTATGTGGAACACTTAGATTTTAGAATTCCTAATGAGAGGTACTGTAAACATCAGTTGTTTTATCAGTAGAGGGCAGCACCTAGTCAATCTAGTCTTGTGTAACATATATATGTTTGTCTGTATCTGTTGTGTGTATGTGTGTGAAGGTGTGACTATGTGTCACCATGCTTATCCTATGAACTTTATACTTAGTATAGACTGTGGCAACTCCCTCTGTAGATGATGAAGCCCACCAAGTTTTGGGACATATTACTCATACTTTTGGTTCAATAGGCCTAAATGTGGTAAAAATTATAGTTACTCATGAAAGGCAATTTACAACTGACAGAAACAAATTTTTCTTATCTGTGAGACAAATGGAAGATGGCCTCACATTTTCAACGTCATTGATAGATATTTTGGCTGTAGGGTGGACCAGCGACTTAAGTATTGACCCTAGAAAGATTGTGTCTCTATTTGAATGTGCCACCATGCATGACCATGCATCAAAACTCTTACACTAGAGTAGATCAACTGTCTCTTGATACATGAGAGAGATGATTCAAAGTTATGATTGGACTTTTGAATAATGCAAAGTTCTTAAGTGTACTTTCTCCGTAATGATCATTGGATGAATCATAAATACTTTTAGTTCATGTATTTTGTATTCCTTTGCATAAAATAGGTTTGCAAGAGATGTGTATGATTGGGAAAGACAACAGTCAGAGGTGAAGATTTAGGTTTCCTTTTGATTTTTGTTTGAAGGCTCTCTAATCTCATCCCAGACAGTAGCAGTTCTCCCTACTTAAGTTACTTTAGACCCTCCTCCAATTTAAACCAATAGGAGAGAGCCACAATAGCCTGCATGAGTTCAAATTACTAAAGGCAACATTGTTACTCACTGTGTGTGAGCTTAATGGGAACACAACTAACATGACTGTACAAGTCATCGTTGACCAACCAGAGTGGAGCTTCATTGTTTGAATGAATGTCAATCAAAGTGCAGTGATAAACAAATTTTAGAACTCTAGGGCTGCTCATAAATACGCTTGGGCAGGGAGTTGCTAGCAACTCCCTGTTTGGGGGATGCCATATCCCCTTTAAAAGGCAACTGTAATCATGCCAGGCTGCAATTCCAAGACTGATCTCATGAAAATAGCATTTTCTCTGTCCCTAGAAGTTTGTATCTGGCTGGTTTCATTTAGATGAACATTGAATAATTTATGAGCTTGTCTCTAACATGTGAAGTGGCATGACATATCTGATATTATGTTGTCCATAGGACACACTGAGGTCTCAGCCTCAATTAAAAAATAAAAATTCAAAGCTTTCTTCCAACATCAAATCATTGGTTTATGACTACCAATATTGAAAAGTTGGGTTGTGGTGGCATAATTTGTGTTAATTAACCCAACAAGAAACTTTGTTATTAAAATTTACTGTAGCTCTTTTGCATGCAAGCTAATAAAATACCCAGCATGCCTTGGTGCATCTCATGTATGGTTTCATAAATCTTGGGTTTTCGTACGTGTATTTACTGAAAAGTCTGAAGGATTATCTCAAGTTAAGTTTGAGTAGACAGATATACTGTACTGTTTAAGATTATCAGACTCCTTATTTCTCTAGTACTTTTATGAATTAGTGCTCCTCTTTCAAGTTTTGTTTGGAACTCTTATATGATTTTTTTTATCCCCCTCAGTATACCATGGACTATAAGTTCACTGAAAGAGACTGACTATGATGTGCTGCCAGTCAGCACCCAAATACGTAAGCTGAGCTCTTCCGGTTATGACGATACAGAGGATGAGGGCTTTGACATTAAGGTTTGTGACCTACAACTGTAATATTTGTACAATAGACTTTATGCATTAAGTTGATGTCATGTAACGTCATTTTGGCTGCAAATCAGTGAAGCACACTGCACGCACAACTTACACTTCACACACGCTCGTAGAAGACTACACGCATATCCAGTCGGTACACAAATCAGCTGTCTGCATTTGATAGTGTAAGTTGCAATGGTACACGCTTGCCTCCATTGGAGGGCGCATAATCTGCTCTGTGAAGTCATATGCATAAGGTGTATATGTGGTTCCACTAATACCTTTTTGTTGTGGGGTTAGAGGAGAGTTATTTATCCTGAAAGCATGCAGAGGAGGAGGGCATTGTCATTAAGGTTGGTGGTCTAGTTATTATTAGTACTGTGGTATTCTTACAACATCTCTGGTTCCACTTTTACCTTTTTCTCCTGGCACTGATGGTTCCTTTAATTATTCTGAAAGAGAATGCAAGTGGATTTCAGTTAAAAAGCTTATGATTTTAAAGGGGCTAACTGAGTTGGTTCACAAAATGCATGATTTTTTGTCACACCTGTTGAGTTTCACTCGCATCTTTTTGGTAAATGTTCAAACTAAGACATTCTGCACATGTGATGGCAATGATAAGATGATTTATGATTAAAATCATTTATTAAAATTTGTGACCATACACTTTTAACCATTAGGTGGTAATCGTGCAACCCCTGTTCAAAGACAACAATGAGTGAGGCTTATAACAACTTGAATGACAGGCTCTTAACTCCTGTTACCAACAGCTGTTGTGATCAAGGGTTCAGTTGTACATAGGCCTACATCTTGTATATTCAAGAGACACTGGTCTATCAAGGGCTTGGACAAACTTGTGAAATACAAGCTCTTAAGCCCATAAAAATTACAATTTCTCGCATGTTCAGTAACTATAGGAAGCGATACATGAGTGATGAGGCTAATCAGAAACATTGCCTTGCAATGATTTCTTTCACACTTGTCACAAAATAATCTATATCAACTCAATGAGCCCTTTTAAGTTGCAACTATATATAAGACAACAGACCAACTCAGCAGTGTAGATCAAATGTGGTTTCTTTTAATGTGACAGTACAATTTAGTTTGGAAAAGCATAGGACTGCTTTTACTAAATTAAACCTGGCTTAGTTACA
>WURT03431132.1:6044-16459 GCA_009936505.3 Holothuria glaberrima
GACAATTACATTACACAAACTTTGATAAATTTATATGATCAGCTTGGCAATTAATCAATTTGGCCAGTTGGCAGGTACGATCTTAACTGAAAACAATAACAAGAAATGATGGGAGTCCTGGACTAATTGGTCAAAGCATAGTGTAACCACATGCATGCAGTATCAACAAATATGTACCATAGTCGCGTACAATGCAAACTGCTGCACGCTGCACTGCATGGGCTTCAACGCAGTTAGTGCATAAAAAGTGTTGGGAGAAAGGTATTCATATTTATTTTAATTACCCCCCATGGAAAAAGCTTCCCCCCCCCCCCCCCCCCCCCCACCTAGCAAAGGAAGTCAGGCTACCCCACTGGTTCATTTTACTTATTTTGTGACAAAGTATTCTTGAATTATTATGTGACAGTACTGAGATGGGAAACATGAAAGTCACTTAAGGGAAAATTATCTTTCCCCTTCCCTTCCCCCTTCACCTGTAAAAAATTCAAAGATGATATTTCCGCTGTAAAGAGATATTGTACAAAAGTGTGCCATACACACCCATCAAAAATTAAAACACAATCTTCCTTTTAGTTATGGAGCTTGGCCCTGTTTCATAAAGGGTTAAGACTGATCATATGTTTGATTTAAACGGGACTATTGCATGGCAGATCAACCTTGAGATCAGTGGTACAGTATGTAACTTATTATGATATGGCCCTGGTGTGTTAAGGTCACTGAATCTTATAGAAATCAAATAAGGAAGATAAAATCTTTCTTTTTTTTTTTTTTGTCTTAAAGGAATGCAGAATGAGTTTGCAATGTCAGGCAACAGAAACATGTTTAAACATGGACAGACAAAGCAACCCCACTTTTGCCAAATTATGTGTTCTCTACAAGTTTTAGTTTTGAAGATTGCAACAAAAAATTCCTTGCCTTTAAAATATCATAGGATTACATAGGTTGTAATGGTACAGTGAACTGGTTCAAACAGCTGTCGATACAACTGGATCCTGTGTGTAACATTGACGGACATGCTTGTCTGTTCAACCGTTTCCTGTTCATACCCATCGTGGGAACAAAGCTGGCAAGCACCAATGATGGTTTTCCCAGAATGACTGATAATTAAAATGAGCCTTTATAACATGATGGTATTGTTATATTTTTGGTACATTTGCATGCATACTGTGTTTCATTATAAACTAGGTTGATAAAAAGCCAAAGTGGCAAGTTGGTAACTTTTTTAGGTCGAATGGTCACACGTGTACAGTAAACATTGTTTTCACTTGTGTGGTGAAAATATCTTCATGCAGATTGATAGTCACTGTATGGACAGAGGCCATTAGGTACATTTACATGAAGAAACAGGAAGACATTTTATAGCTTCTTTTCCGGGAGCATGTGCTTCTTTTCAAACTATAGTACACAGTATTTATTGATTTTGTATGACAATTTCATAAAGAAAAGTCATAGACATACTGTACAATATAATTGTCCCAAACTGTGAAGACATTTAGTAACATTTGTCTGTTTCTTAATGTCATAGGTTACATGCAGTAGGTCAGTTCCTTTTAAGAGCTCAAAAATGATGCTTGCTGTTCTTAGATACTAGGTCTATAAAAAATATGTGAATTGATTATAATTGGCCAATTTTGTCTTATATCTCATTGATATATGATTAGTATGAGCATCTAAAAGAACTGTAAAAATTTTTTGGTTGCGATGAAAGAGAAACCCATACATGATGTTGTCTGTATGTATGTGTGTGTGCATTTGTTATTGTGTGTGTTTGAGACACTGCTCCTTCATGTGATATCTCAAGAATGGAAAGTTTAAGTTCTCAAACTCAATATGCCCTTAATATTAACTGGAAGAATCCTATTGTTTTTGGTGGGGGTTTAAGGTCATCTGGGGTCACTGGGGTAAAACTCTGAAAACCTTGTTAACACGATATTTCGAGGTAGGAAGCTTGGATAAATTTCATACTTAATATACAAATGCAATATGGTAAGGTAAAGAACCCTATTGCTTCTGGTGGAGATCAGAGTTGATCAGGGGTCACCGGGGGTCAAACTCTAAAAACCTTGTTAAACAGGATATATCGAGGTAGGAAGCTTGGATAAATTTCCAAGCACTCAAGATTGTTATCTACAGTAGGGTCATCAGAGGTCAAAAAGCAAAATTTCCCAAGAATTCCTGAGATCTTTATCTGGGTCAGCAGAGGTCAAAATGTTATCTTTCCCAAAAACTCCCAAGATCATCATTTGGGGTCAGCATAGGTCCAAATGCAGAATTTTCAAAGAATTCCCAAGGTCAGATATGAACACAAAACTACTTATTTTTGTGATTAACACTCCAATATAAACAATTACAGTACTTTGTATGATGTGCATAAACTGTATCTTTTTAGGTGTACTGCCTACAGGTAAATGCGTATTTCTCAGAAAGTAACTTTAAAGAGGTTTTTCACGTGATGTTGGCATGTTTCAGTTTGGCATACTGTACTATCACTGGTTTTGCACAGGTGTGTTGTTGATACATGCACACAACAGGACCTGTGTTACACTGAGCTGTGATGTGTACAATGTTTGGAAGCCTGGCCATTGAATGTCCAACAAACAGAGGGATTTGCCAATGCAGTGACATTGGTGAATAAACTCGATAGTTGACAGCATTACACACTACTGTACCTAGGATGGCCTGTTGTGGAATTCTTGCTAGAAATCTCCAGTGGAGGAAAATATCATGTTAATTTCACTGCTTTTTAGATATACTTGTGACCAATTCATCAACTTTATTTTTGAAATAAAAATGTAGTTAGTAAAAGTGATCCACAAACCGCAATTGAGGGCATTGCAGGCTTCACAAGTTTTAAAGGGAGGGGGACACACTGGATTCTGTTTCATATTGGTATAGAATGAACATTTATGTTGTACTGCAGTTTGTCTGAGATCTGTATAGGGTGTGTGAACTGATTCTGAAAAATGAAAAATACTTATTTTGAAAAGATTGAGTCAGTTTGCAAGTGAATGAAGCTACATTTGATTGACTTTAAAACCAGAATATCTAGAGACCCAAGTCATTATGTCCCTCCACCTGAAAAGAGTTCGGGCTATTCCTGGTGAAACTTTAAATTAGTGGGTCCGGAGCAGAGATATGATTTGATTGGAAGTATAGTCCCCTATTCAAAGAGGACCTGAAGTCTGTAATGTCTATTTATGACAAGGTTAAAAAGGGAACTTTTTGTCAAATGTTTTCTACTCCCACTTATTCCCTATCCTCCTCTCCCCCCTCCTCTCCCCCCCTCCCCCCAACCCATTGATGTATTGCATTCCATTTATAAAATACCATGTACCTATTAACATTTTGTGCCAGTGTCACTACTTTGTGAGGACACCCAGGTGTCTTTGAGTGGGGAAGGTCCTTAACAAAAAGTAAAAAGTAGTACTCTTGTGCATTGATAAGATAACAATTTATTCCCAAATTTAGTGTCACATTTAAATTCACCATGTATAATTATGATAGTTTAAAGGCTCCCTAACCTCACCAGTCAGTAGCAGTTTCCCCTACTAAGTTTGTAGCCCCTCCTCCAGTTTAAACCAAACCTCCTGTCTATGGTAGTATAATGCACCTCTAAGACACAGCCAAAGATACAGGCTGCACTGAGTTTAAATTGCTCGAGGCAATATTGTCAAACACAGTGTGTGTGTGTGTGAGCTTACGTAATTGGGAACACAACTCACTGTACAAGTCATTGTTGACCACCCAGAGTGAACCTTTATGTTTGAATGATTGACAGTCAAAGTACAGTTTGCAAATGTAGTTAGAACTCTAGGGCTATTCCTAATTTGTATGTTTGGGAAGAGAGTTGCTAGCAACTTTCTGGTTTGGGGGAATGCCATATCCCCTTTAAAGTTTGATGTGCACAGTGAATCATACCCCTAAAATTTACTGAATTTACTGTCGCTAGACAACATGACTTATGCTTCCATTTCATTTCTTAATTGTGCCAAACCTTAACTAAATTCATGTAGGTGTTGTAACAGTAATTTAATTCAGTCTACAATGAGGAATATTCTTGAATGAGACAGTTTTGATTAAGACATCCAGAATTGCCCAACAATGTTCATGAGCAGTACAACCAAAGTTTTATTCAGACTGTAGGCTATTGGTGACTACTGTGGCTTTCCCCAGCAGGGGAAGCCTACCAATGAATACTACTGTAGGTTGGATTCTTAACTAGAACAGTGGAAGTTCAGAGGTAGTACTTCCATGTTACAGTAGAACAGTGGCAGTTCAATCCCATAATATTGTAATGAACAGGAACCCAGCAGTGTAAGTAAACAAAATATCATTCCACTCCATGTGGTAATTTAAAATCAAAGTGTCAGACTGGTCCGGGTTTAAAAAAAGTCAAAATAATGTTTTGTAGCTTACAGTAAGATACAAGTAGCTGGATATTTGCACCATCTGAACAAATAGCAGAATCAATGAAGAGGTGTAGTGCTGATAGTCATAATTGATTTGTCACCAGTAGTTGCGGCTACTCTTTGAAGTTTGATTAATCATGCTCAAAACCTTATTTACGGGTACTGGACTTGTAGTGTACTACATATAATCTGCTGTTTAAATATACAGTAGCCTAACCTATCAAAAATAACACTAAAGCAGTCTGTCAGCAAATATCGCATAACCACAGTGATGCTTTCTGGACAATGCTGGCTGGACTCTGCAGATGTTATTACCAATTGATCTTTTGCCAAATCTTTTGATAATTGATGTGTTCCATCTATGTAAAGACTGACCAAATGATGTTGTAAGAACTGTAACCAATTATATATTGCTGTTATCCTAAGAAGAGCTGCTCAATTTTTTGACCAAAAGAAAGGATTAACTGTCAGCACCAGTAGGCTACAGTAGTTCCAGTATCAGAGCTAATAGATGATGTACTGTACAGACACAAAAAACCTCTCCATGGTAGGTTAGTTAGTTAGATGAGATTTAACAACACACCAAAATGAATGTGTTATATAGTGTCAACTAGATAAAAAAGTAAAGTTCAAAAACGGTTTCAAATACGGTTCAGATACAGTGAAAGTCCTTCCCTTTAGTCGCCTCTTACCACAGGCTGGGAATACCGTGGGCATATTCTACAACCCCCAGCCCACAGGGGTAGGATCAGAAGTAAACCAAATTATCCTGACATACTGTACCCTAAGTCAGTAGCAGAATATTAAATCTGGCATATGAAACCAGAAGCCTTCAAAGAATTTAAATGGCTAATAACACATCACTATGAAACACCATTCTGTCAAATTGTGTACAGTACTTCACAATGGAGACTCATGTTTTGTTTATGCAAACTATGATCCTGAAAAGAATTTTTTCTGATTCCCACTGTAAATGAAAGTAAAATCTGTACAGGCTATAAAGGGGATAACGGATCCCCAAGTGAAAAGTTGCCAGCAACTCCCTGCCCAAACCTATTCAGGACTAGCCCTTGATATACAGTTGATAATTGCACTTTGATAGACATTCGATGCTTCCTTCAAAATGTGCATTTAAGTATGCAGATTAATACATTTTTGTAAATTCATTCAAAGGTGGCAATTGTTAAGTTATTGTTAAGTACTAAACAGCCGTACAGATACGGTATGGTATCCCTCTTGGCTACCTATAGCCAGTCTGCCCACACTGTGGGGGAAGTCTTGGGATGTAACACAAATACAGTACCCTGTACAAAGTGAGTGCCACACATCAGTTAACCCAAGTTTCCCTTTCAAAACATGATGATTATGATAGTCTTCCTCGAAATTTCTGGATACCTACAGTAGGTAAGTTTTGGTCCAGTTTCTGTGGTCATCTATTGTAGCAGCCTACAACTGCTTAAAATTGTGCTTTTTATTGCAGTTGTACAGGTGTACAGACAATAAAACTATGGTATGCATGCAGTCATAAATGGTAGATAGCAATAATGGTATTTATTTATTGCAAACAAAAAAGTCAGTCTTTAAATGATAGTGTCTGTAGACCTGTGAAACTTGTCTGTATACTACAGAAGTAAAATATATAATGGATTTAATGAAGCACTTTGATTGTGAGAAAAGATGACTGGAACAGGATTGCACATTGCTGAAAGTTTGGTAGAGATCATGAAATTCTAGGGTTGGCTTCTTGGCTACAAGTATATACAGTAGTAGTCACCATATAGTTATGACTTCTGGGTAAAAATCAAGTAGAGACTCCACTTTCCTTGAGGGAAATTGGTCGCATGTGGCTAAAAGTAAAATATATGGATGATCCACATTTCAGGGTGTATCCGTGTCCTATGGTAATTTAATGGTCTGTGGACATGTGAATATCGTACCTGTCTATTTGGTTCAGAAGGCATTATGTAAAAAATAGTGGCAATGCAGGTGAGGTAAAAGATTTTGTTATTTTGATATCACCTGGAGTGGAAGCTACAGAGAGAGGATGTTCCATGACAACATGTTCAATAATTTGCTGTACCATTTTTGTGTGTACGAAACTCTGAGCCTTTTAGTCAAGTAATGTGGATCTGAAAGTTCTGTTCATAACAATATACAACATGTCAGGGCTGGAAGTTAGACATCATGAGGGCAAAGCTATTTTCATCCCAGCTTTTAAGGTGCTTTTAAGGCATTTTTTGCAAAGAAGTGAAGGGCACCAAGTCCAAACTGATGATTACAGTATGTGTTGTCTGGTATATTTTTGGCTGTATTTTGTTTGAAAAGGCACCATGGCTAAGTGGCCTTTAAAAGTATGCCATTTGTTGTGCACAAAGGCTATTTAATACCAAAATATGAAGGCCATGGCCTTTTTGGTCTTTGTCTATTTCCCACCCTGAAATGTAATATATATATACAAGTCAGATTCTTGAAGGATGTTACAAATTTTCGAAAACTATTGCAGTCCATTACCAACGCTTGATTTTACATTAATAGTTTGGACAAAATGTCTTTGAAATGTTGTTTTCTTTTCTTGTGTAGATAATAAACAATCAACAGTTTGTACAAATGCAACCCCAGCAGAGTACTCAGAAACAAATACAGAATGTTATCAGTCAATTACAACAACAGGTGAACAGCGCCACCAATGTGCAGACCTCTCAAAATAATGCTGTACAGCTGGCTACCACAACCCAGCAGCCAAATGTTATGGTCACTAGTCAGGGAACCACAGTAACGTCAACGGCTACTACAAAGGCCCAACAGGTTCAGGCAGTTACTTCAGGGAATCAAGTGCAAGGTCAAACAATACAACTTGGTCAACAGAATGTACAAATCCAGCAGTTACCCAACGGTCAGATAACCTTGACCCCTCAGCCCACTCAGCAACAAGGTATTGTCTTGCAAGCATTGCAACAGCCGCAGACAATCACATTGCAAACAGTGAACAATGTACAGGGCGTACCACAAACCATAACCATACCAATTCAAGGACAGACAGTAGGGCAGCAATTATCAGGAGCCAACATCTTCATACAGACCCCACAGGGTACCTTGCAAGCGGTGCAGCCTGGTCAAGCCATTTACCAGAATCCGGTCATTCTTGGTGCTAGCAATGGGGGTGTCCAGACTGTTCAGATTCAGGGTCTCGGTGTTGGCACACAACAGCAGCAGCAGACAGCCACCTCAAATGCCATCACAACGATACCCTATGCAACCACCATTGGTGGCCAACAGGTACAGATCAGTCAGGTGCACCCTGTGACGCTGGGTACGAAACAACAAGTTGGTAAGGGATGTTTAAGTTAAAATAATTTTTATGGAGTCATATTGTTGCCATGACTTTTGGATGCAGTTTATGCTACAAGATACTTAGGGTAGTAGGCATTTTCACCTGGTAGCCGCCAGGCAACAGTCAGCCCCCAAGTATGTTGATCTGAAGATGCAGCTGTATAAAAATTGGTAGAAAAACTAATTAAAAAAAAAAAAATATATTGAACTGGAAATGAAAACAGTAGTTATAATATGGAAATGGAAATGAAAACAGTAGTTAAAATTTAAATCTTGAGAGAAAAGTAAAAATGATATAAATGATACAAAAATATAATGATAACAAAAGCCAGCAATCAATTTACTCCTAAATTTCCATAAAAAGGGTCCAAAAATGATCATGTTAGCCAAAATTGAAACTTATTGGAGAACCACTGTTTAAACGTGTGCAGTTGCCCTGCACTAATAGATCAACAAGGGCACTAGGAGGAAATTTTTTATAATGACAAAAGTGTCTTTGTAAAGGTGTTTACTTTATGGCCACGGTAGTTTGGCCCTCTCTGTGGTTTATCCATGTACCTTCCATTGTCACATTTCTTGGCTATTTTACTGATTTGTTTTCTCAGTCTTAAAAAATGGCTTATCTTCTCCTTTTCTTCCCTGTCTTACAGCATAAAGACCACGGGGAAAGCAGCTCCTGTGCCGTGGGTTAAGCTCCCAGTAATATGAGTCCTGTATGTCACATGTCATTCAAAACATACCTTTGTTTTTTTATTTCAGTGCAACAGGTTACACAAAACAATAACAATGGAAATGTGACAGTACCATCCAAGTCATGGAACAGCCCGCAACAGTTGACAAATTCGGTGACTGCAGCTGTACCAAACCTTGTCAGTCCCCAGCAACTCTTGACAGGGTCTCCCTCATTTTTGTCCTTGAATCATTCAACTGAAGGTGATTATGGCAATTCAGAATCACCCAGATTAAAGAAAGTGGTGAAGAGAATGGCATGCACTTGTCCAAATTGTACAGACACAGACAAGTAAGTACTGTGCTTTATATCCAGTGTAACATGTATAGACTCATTCATTGTTTACAAAGATGTCACTGCGTGTCAGTAAAAGAGTTTATAGGGCGCGCTTACACTGTCATCACAATGCAAAGTAGATTCCAATTTGTCTTCTTTCTGCATGCAATCGCACAAGCATTTACAGGCCCAGTGCCTAACATACACGCATGTGTTCTTGTGCATGCTCTATGCCAACCAGTTCCAACCAGTGACATTACCGTGAACAGCCTTATAGAGTTTGCTTCAAATAGATTGGAAAAGCCATTGGGCTTTGCAATGTTGGACCCAATGTCAGTATTGAATGTCAGGCTTGGCTGATATTCATCGTACCAGTCTACAATCTGTTTCAGTAAAGTAGAAGTGAATTGCTGATACACTCAAAACCTGATGGTGTGGTATGCTTTGTAATAAGACTTTAGCAAGTCCGTAACCAAAGGGTGCAGTGGGGGGACCCCTGCTTTCCCCTCCTAGAAAATTTTTTGCCCCCTTTAGAAAATTTCAAGTTACCAGTTTCTTAATAGATTTTTACGTCTTGCACCCCCTCCCATAAAAATAATTTGCCGTTGTAGAAGCTATCTCACCCCCTGTCAGTACCGTGTCCAGCTACGGACTTTACCTAAGATTAAATATTTTACCTCAGTCTATTAACAGAGTGGCACCATGGTATAGTATCATTACGGACACACTCTGTTTCAGTTAATAAGTGGTACAATGAATGTAAGCTTTGGTTTTGTGTACAGCGCTTTCTGTTTTTCCACACACAGGTTTTGCATTGGTACCAGGGTTAGTTAGTTAGATGAGATTTAACGACACACCAGCACGAATGTGTTATATAGTGTCAACAAGATAAAAAAGTAAAGTTCAAATACAGTTTCAAATACGGTTCAAGTTCAAGGATACTGAGAAGTTAGGTTACTGTTGGAGGTTAGGTATATCTCCATACCACATTAAAATGAAAACAAAATTGAGATCCATCACTTTAAGCCATGTCTGCATGCATGCAGTATACAGTAGTGTTGGAACAGAGAGATGTCAGAAAGTAGGAGTTAACCTTGGGTAAATTGGTAGACATATACAACACTAATGCATAACTCAAATTTTCAAAAGTTTTCAGTTGTGGCAAGAAGTGTTGTTTCTAAAGAGACAATGTGGATGATTGGAAATCTTTGATGTCATCTAGACACTTTGATTAAACATAACTTTTATATTTCTTTAATATATGATGTTAACATCACTCTACAATGATTTCATAACATGTTAATTTTATGCTGCATTTAGACAGAAAAATACATCATACTCAGCACTTGGTCCATCAGTACCAAATATTTAGGACAAACAGGGCATTTAATTAAAATGAATAACAAAAGGACTCAAGCAGTGTGTCCACTAATTGTCTTATGTGACATTGTGGAGAAATGGAGGTATTTTTTGACGAAGTATATTACCAACCCTTACAGTGGTATATTACCTACCCTTACAGTGGTATATCGTTTGGGTTGTCAAGTGGCAGAGTGGTCTTTTCCAGCTGCTGTGTACCGATATGTTTCACACATGCATGGGTTCAAATCCTACTTGATGTATGCGAGTTCTTTTTCTGTGTACTCTGGCTTTCCTCTCAATTTGGAAAT
>WURT03431243.1:0-22680 GCA_009936505.3 Holothuria glaberrima
TTTTGCAATCTGTGACCATGAGTGCAATATGTGTTTGACTCGAAAATGGAAGAGACTTCAGCTCCGAAGCACATGTTCCGATTGTACAAGTAACCTACAGCTTGCTGCATACATCTTGCACTGTAGAGAGTACCATTTCAAAATACATTGTTTTACAGTGGCAAACATAACCAGATTTGTCAAAAATTACAAAAACATTCTCCTAGCATGTTCAAAAGACTCTCAAACAATTATCTAAAATATATTGGCAACTTTTAGTTGGAAGATTTTTCCGGATGAGGCACAATTCTCTAGAGAGGCTTTGCACTTTTGCCATTGTCTAACGTGTAAAATACATGGATAGGGCTACGAAGCTGCTAACCAACACAACTTACAGAAGTTGTCTCCTTACTGGTAGAGCTACAGGGTCTAAATCTTCCCAATTATTTTTGTTCCAATGTGTTGAGAATGTTGTCAAAGATGTTGGTATGAATGTTCAGACTTATTTATGGTCAGGATAGGATCTTTTCTTGTCAAAACAAGTTAAATATTTTTTAAGTCTTTTGCCATACATGTACTGCTACGAGAGGCTGGATAGTCTTATGACTTCATGTCCATGAAAATTAAACCCAAGTTCACATGAACGTAGCACCACTGTAAATCTTCTTTCCATTTCTATGTGGGGGGTGGGAAGGTCATCAATTACCACCAAACAACAACATTGTGCCCCACCCTCCTCTGCACCCCTGCAGGGACCACTGAACCAGTTTTGAAGTGGGGGCTAATCATCTAAGTGGCCTAATATGTTAAAGAAAATAAAAGCCCCTATTCCCAGTTTAAGGCGGCCCAAAATGCATTCAGTAGAAAAAGTGCGGGGGCTAAAGCCCCCATAGCCCCCCTCTCTGCGGTCCCTGCCCTGTCAGAACAAAGGTACTGATAAATGCCCCTTACACTGGGTTTCAGCTCAACATCTAATTGGGTACTTGTATGGTCACTACTTAAAGGCTATAACAGTTTTTTCATTGTCATATTATTAGCCCCCTAGATTTTTATTTGTTCCCTTAATTCCTTGAGTTGGGGCCCTGTTGGTTCCCAGTTGTGTGGTATCAAGATGTTCGTGGAAGTGCAAGCAGTCTGAAAGGATTTCACTTTTCATAGGAAATCATGAAGAGATCTTGGAAATATATTATTCAGTTGCAACAAAAAGAAGTAAGCAACTCACATAAAATTTATTTCATGTAATCTGAACATGTAACAAGTACGGTGTGCAAATTGCTGTCTTAAGAAATGCATTTAGAGCCATTTATCAATGAATAGGAAATAGCACTCGAAAATTCCAAAGTAGCACTCGAAATGGAATTGAGGGGGCGATTTTTTTTTAAAAATAGCACCCGAAATTGAAAAAAATTTTTGGACCCTGCCTGCACCGTTGAAAAAATAAGTTCCCCAGTGTAGAGAATGTGTAAATGTACATTAATTCATTTACATGTGTCACTGGCTGTGGATTGTACCCTCTTGTGTACATTATTTTGTGTGAATATCATTTACCAGTAACCCAAATGGGCCTTACACACAAAACAAGTATTACATGCTTAGTCTTGCTTGCCCTTGGTTGTAGTTGAGTTGAACATATACATTCCATGTCAATTAAAACATAGTAGATTGTAGCAATGGTAATAAAAGAAATTACAAAGGAAAAAATATATAATGAATAATAAACAAAATGCTTTGTATAATCCATGGATTGATGTGGAAAAAAAAAAGTAATAAATAGTTTTTCAGGCCTGGCTCATTTTAGGAAACAGATGACAAAGTAAAGAGGAACGTAGCCCTAGCAAATAAAATATGCCATACCCCACAATTTTGATGTAGTGTCCTCTACTGTGTGTGCATGATATGTAGTCAAAATGGAATTGCCATCAGTTGATAATACATTACTTACTTAAATGGGCTTAGGCCGGTATTACATTGTCCTGAAAGTCATGATCAGAAGTTTTGCCAAATAAAACAGTCCAAACACTTACTTTGTGCTGTCTTTCAACTTTGTTTGCATGATGTAATGATAGTTTGTGTTAAATTCCTGTGGTTTATAGTGATGGAATGATTTCTGTTTTTTCCTTTGTTGTCAGAATCTGGAGTGTAGGAGATAACACCCTCCTGGCAAAAACAGATATGGAGCATGGTGTTCGTTCAGTAGCCTTCAGCAGTGACGGGTCTCATCTAGCTGCTGGTATGGCTGACGGGTCTTTCATGGTACTCACAACCAGGTGAGTAATTTACACTCTTATGGTAGGATGATCACAAGTTGAAAAGTCCTTAATTAAAAAATCCTACAGAAAATGCTAACTGGGCAAAAATGTTAATGTAAAGGAACTTGAAGGGAGATGAGTATTAACCGAATTTACTCTAACAAATGCCCCTCTCTAATAAATGCCACCCTTAATTTTATCATCACACTGCAAGTAGTGAAATTGTGAATTCCTGAGAGAACAGAGTAAAATGAAATTGAATGAGAAAAGTTGTGAATCTTCTGGTATTTTGTGAAGCGGGGGGGGGGGGGGAATCGCTGTTACATTATGGAAAAATGGAGACAAAGCAAGACTACAGATGGGTGAATAGAGGTCCTGTGTGAGATGACATTCTCTTGCTAACAATCTGTAATACAGCCTCTGTGTAAGCTTCTGTAATGCTGATATTAAGTTAAGATTTCTTGTCGGTAAATTTGATTCTAATTAACGCCCCCCCTTCAGGAAAATTTCATGACCCCGGGGCATTTATTAGAGTAAATAGGGTACTTGCATATACCAGATAATACATATGAAGTGTGTGATACTACCAATACTGTAAAGATGGTTGTATGGTATGCCTCCAACCAAGAAATTTGAAAAGATCAGTAATATATGCTATCTGTGTTGTGTGTCGAAGAATTGTAAACTGGATTTGGTTATGTAAACAAGTTATTATCTCTAGGGCAGCCAACCAAAGCCTAGTTTGTAAACAGTGTCAGCATCACCCATATTTGGGAGCGGTATACAATTTGTTGCAAATATCAGATAAATAAAGATAAAATTTCTAAGACTGTCTTTTTTCTTGTGTTTGTTACAGAGATCTTTCAGAAGTTGTACATATCAAAGATCGAAGTGAAGTAATTCATGAAATGAAATACTCCCCTGATGGCAACTATTTGGCTGTGGGGTCCAATGACAACTATGTGGACATCTATGCCACAACCCAGCGCTACAAGAAGGTTGGCCAGTGCTCCGGAAGTAGCAGCTTCATAACCCACCTTGATTGGTCAGAGGACAGTAAATACTTGCAAACAAATAGTGGAGCTGCAGAGAGGTTATTTTATAAAATGCCAGGTATCTTTAGTTTTGTGTTATGGTTATTATTAGTAGGGACTTACTGCTTGTGGCTTAGCATTGCTCATACCTTAAAAATCCATGGCAGGATGTGATGGACAGAATTGCTATGGATTCTGTTGGAAAACTGGGCAGGAATGATGAAAACCAATGTTGCTGTACAGATTTTTGGTTACCTTTATTACATGAAACGTCAGCGCTGTACATTAGGGTACATTTTGTCCAAAAATTTTTGTGCTAGTTTAATTTGTGTTTAATTTAAAGGGCAATTCTCTTCATCCCAGACAGTTCCAATTTTCCCAACTATGCAAAGTGTAGCTCCTCCCAAAACTATATAGAGCTCCTTCATGTGCAGATGTAAACCTTTTTCATTGCTTGAAGGCCATGTCCTGGTGAGCATACAAGGCTATAATGTTTAATCTAGACACTCTCTCTGCATTGTATGGAATGTGAGCTACTCTGCATCTTTTGAATTTTCGAACTTTGATGTTAATCAAAGAGCAGTCACCAACTGAGAATTTTGATATCCCCACAGAAAAAAATATACTTTGGGTCTCTAAGTCAAAAATTGTCCATCAAGCTACAGTTCATGTAAATATTTTTCAGTTAAGTGACATCCCTGTCAGTAAAAAATTTTGTGTATGGTGTGCTTTTGGTATTTGGCTTGTAGGCTTGCTACCTCCATTGTAGACTCTGATACTGGAAACTCTAAAAGGATGAACACTTGGTAGAGATATGAAATGTAAAATAGTTTTAACCTTAGTAATTAATTTTTTTTACTGGTAGATTTTGTGTTTGCTTGATTCATTTATCAGGTGGGAAGCATGTCACTACAAGAGATGTTATTAGATCAATTCGATGGGCTACATGGACAGGCGTCCTGGGTGCAGAGGCCAATGGCATCTGGGCCAAGTATGCAGACACAAATGACATCAATGCTGTGGATGCTCACTTTGTAGGAGAGGTGATGGTCACTGGAGATGACTTTGGGCTTGTCAAGTTATTCAGGTTTCCTTCACTCAAGAGGGGTAAGAATGATAAATTACAGAACTGCAATATGCTTGATGCTTAGAATACTGCACTTTGTGTATTAGGTTCAACTTTATTGTAGGGTTAGCACATCATTATTTAAATATTTGAAAAAGCAGAATGTGTATCATCCTATCACTAAAGTTTGTGAATGATTTTTTTTTCACTGGAACTGTTCTGTCTTTACAGGGGCAAAATTCAGGAAGTATGTTGGTCACTCAGCTCATGTGACTAATGTTAGGTTTTCTCATGACAAACAGCGGGTGATCTCAGTGGGTGGAGGTGATCATGCAATCTTCCAGTGGCGATACATTCCAAAGGGTACAGATCAGGAGGAGGATTTAGATGAAGATTTAGGGCATGACACAGGTAAGAAATATGATTTAAGAAAGGGCTCAAGAGAAAAATGCTTGGATAGATGGTTTTGAATTTTTCATCATTAACAGAGGAGGCTGCAGCTAATGTTCTGCTGTTGAAATGATCTTATTTGTGATGGTAAAGCTTGCATTTCCTATTTTCCTTAAACAAAAAGTGATTATTTGAATTTGATAAGTATTCGAAAAGCTAGGGCAGCCCAAACTTGTAAATGTTCACCATGGCAGGCAGTACATGTCCTCAAGTGCAAGTTTTTGATGTTTTTTTGTTGTTGTTGTTGTATTTTTGAAGTTACAAGATTTGATGTTATTTGGTAACAACTATTTCCTCTGATTTATTGGTCAATTATTTTTAGAACACCAGAGATCATGGTACCCAATTGCCTTATGGCAACTAAGTGTACACCTAGCTTCCTTTGTAGCTATATGTGAACCCTCCCTTTTATGTCAGTTTTATGCTTCTCATGGATTGTCTTGTCCTCTTGGTTCTTCTGGTAGTGTACCTTATTACTCGATGGTATGTTGCTGTAGGCTCCATTGACATGAATCTGGGCAAAGCATACTATTTACACCTCTTAATCTTTCAAAATTCCAGAACCATAGCTTACCTTCACCAAGGAACACTTCAGTTAATTACCTTTTCATAGTTATAGAGTTGGTGACTGCTTGATACTTATTTTGCTATGGGACCGGTAAGCTACTGTATGTTCAAATGTGTTTCCAATTTGAATCCAAAATGCCAGTGTAGCTGCTTACTCCTGAAAGTGCTCCATCCTTAAATCCCACTATCAAATGATGTTATGGAGGTTTCCAATTTAAGCTAGTCAAAGAGCTCTTTTCAGTAGGGTTTGGGACAGAATCTTTTGTTACATTGTTTCTATCCCTTGAGTGAAGGTTCAGACGAAATTAGCACTGGAAAATAAAAAACAGAAAAAACCAGTTTCATCCATTTTGTTGTTTGCCTGTGGGGCTCGGCCATTGCCACTTCCAGATGGTTATGAAGACTTAATGATGTAATAAGAGCAAATTTAGTAAGTGTGAAGAGAATTTGATGGCTCTGTGACAGAGGGCCAAATGCCTTGGAAAATTCACACGGTAGATGGCAGTGCTATAGTAAATGCTGTTGGTAGGAGCAAGAAAAGGTCTTGAGTGAATTAACGTTACCTTATCAAAATGAGTTAGGTCTTCAGGTTACCCTACTGTCAGTACTGGGGCCATTATTACAAAGTTTCATTGCCAGCAGCTTACATTATTAGGGAGGGTTAAAATGATAGTTGTGAAGGTTTGGGTAATTTGAAAATTGCATGCAATCCCCAGCTCTCCCAATGGTAGTATGTGTGAGTAACTCAGGGTGAGAATGTTAATGGCCTTGTAGATTTAAAGGTGCAAATGGTTAAATAGGTGAGAGTATCATATCTAGAACTCTACTGCTGCATTGCCTTGAAACCCTCAAGGGACCCTGGAGGTGGCTCTTGGACCACCTGTTAATGCAACAGCTAGTCTTTAATCTCAAATTTAGGCTGTTGAAATTTTTGCAGACACCATCTACATGCATAATAAGTGAAGGCTGTTTAGATGCTTGTTGCAGTGTAATGCTTTCAAATGTGAACAAAAGTTTCAAACATTTGGAAATAAGTCAGACCTCTGCATCCCTTTAGAATCTTTGTTGCCTTTTATTTGCACTCTAGAATAAGAGAATGGCTGTATCTCCTAAAAATAACTCAATTACTTTATCATCAAGTTGTCCATCAGTGGAAACAATACTATATAAATTAAGACATGAAGGGGCATAATTTTCTTGGACAGGTTATCTGGATTCCAATAGTGAAGAGAGCGACTCTGAAATGTCCGATGTTGCTGAGCTGGATTCAGACATTGAGAAGGAAAAAGAGATGGACTATGACAGAAGTGTTTACAAAGAAGACTTAAACCAGCTGAAAAGAAAACAGAAGGAGAAAAACAACACAGGAGAGAAGAGAAAGCTGCCCCCAAATGAAGGCATCAAATTAGAATTTATACATGGGTAAGCTGTGCCTGAAGGCATCAAGCTAGTATGTATGCAAGGCTGAGGAAATATGCCCCTTTCTGTAGGATTCAGTTATTTTTTATATTGCAAAGTAGCTCTGTGGGGGCATCAACTTATTTTGCTCGTAAATTTGAGGAAATGTTAAATGGAAACTGCCGCAAACAAAGGCCTGCAGTGACCTTTTACTCATCCATGTAAGTAGTCAATAGAAATACAAATGTGGAATGTAAGGCTTAGGAGATGTGCTAAGGTAAGAAATTGCTCTTAGATTAAGGTATCAAATTAAAAATCATAATTGTGTAAGGAGTTGTGTGAAGGTATCAGATAAAGATATATGAGAGCCAAGGGAGACATATTAGGATGAGAAAATGATCCCAAAGGTGGGCATTAAGTTAAAATTCATACATGAATGTTCATATCAGTAGCAATTCTATGAAAACTATGTAGAATGTACCTAAGTTTGTGAAGGAATGCCCTATTAAGAAGTGCCCAATATAAATGCATCAAGCAATTACAAGTGTGAGTAGAAATATGAATATGAGTTATTGATTAGGTAAGGATTTTGTTTTATAAATTCACTAATTTAAGCTTGAATGTTCTACAATTATTGCCACTAGCAAATGGTGTTTAACTATGAATATTTCATTCTGATAAAGAGTCAAATCATAAATATTATTTCATGAAGTAAAAATAAGTAGAATTTCTGCTGCTAATCAATTTAAACATGTATTTGTTAACAGGTACAGAGGGTATGATTGTCGGAACAACCTTTTTTACACACAAACAGGGGAAATTGTATATCATGTAGCTGCAGCTGGAATAGTTTACAGTAAAGAAAACAACAAACAACGATTCTACTTGGAACACACAGATGATATTCTATGCTTATGTATTCATCCACAGAAAGACATTGCAGCCACTGGACAGGTGAGAATAGTCTTGGCAACTTTGCTGGCAGGAAAATTACCATTCCTAGAAAAGCTTGAAAAAGTCTTAAGTTCAAGTTAGCCATTTTTCAGAACATGAAAATGGGGCAGCTCACCACAAAGGCAGGAAATCCAATAACATGTGTACACAAAGGGCATTAGGAGTGAAATTTTTGTTTTCAGGTTGTAAACCCATTCAGTATTACAGGCCATTATATCTGTTTGATAAGATTCTGCTTTCCACACCATGAGCGGGTCAGGGTTCGCATTGGCCGCAGGATTGTGGGAATCCAGCACAAAGGTTGTCAGTTTCCTCTTAAAGAGAACTTGCTGGGGGGGGGGGGGGAATTCCCGCACAGATTTTTTTCTGGACCCATCCTGCAGGATGTATGTACTTTCTGCCTTGCATTCAAAATAATTTCAGCCCACAAACTGCACACATTAAGTCATGCAGTAATGCATTTATTAAACCACGTGTGGATGTACTTTTCCATACGTAAATCCCACAAACTCTTGCATGCCCTGACTAGTTCTTTATTAAAACCGATTTATGTTGAGCCCTGAGAGCTTGACACCTTTGTGGTACAACATATACTCTCCATACAGTTTGGTTGTGGTTGCTTCAACTTTAGGCTAGGCTTTACATGTATCCATGTATACAATACGTTAGGATGGTGTGTGAGCTGGTACCAGCAGCTCTTAAGTAAAAAAGTATCGTATGTCAAAATTAGGGAAGTAGAAGTTTTTGACAATGTTGTTAAGGGCTTAGTTACAAGTATTTTACCCATGCTTCTTACATATTTTGTGAAATGAATGCCAACTACATAATTCTGGATTCTGTCAATTTCACAATGGGGCTGGCTACCAAGACTGCAGCCTTACACCTATAGTGTTACAACAGTGGCATTGAAATTGCAGTATTTTAGGCGTATGCTAAATTGGCCAAACCTTGTCATTGACTATGAAAAAGGGTTGATTTGCTCGAAGAGTGAGTAATTTTAGATGTAGCAGGAAGGTTAAGCCTATTTGGTGATAGTTTACACACACTCTAGACTTGGGAACTCAAGTACAGTTTTTGAAGTGAAAGTGCACTTGGTGCCTCGTGTCTGCAAATCTTTAGCTGCTAAGTACAGTCAGTGCAGAAGACACGAGCTTTCCTTAACCCTTTCGTAGCCAGCCTCAAATTTCCTATTGTGCCCTTTTCAGCCAGCCAGCTGAACACTGTTCTTGACAATATTTACAATGTAACTTTTTACCTTAACTGAATTCGAAGTTGGTGTGAACATGAAAATTGTAGAATGTACATGCCTCTACCAGTTACGGTTGTTTAAAATGCAATTTGGTCAAATAAATTCAAAATGGCCGCCGATTGCTTAAATTCACAGAACTGGTCCCTGTACTGATGTATAATCTTCATCTACTCCGAGATCACAAATTTTGCAATGTAAAAGTATCCAGACAATTGACAGAGACCCAATTATGATCCACAATGTTCGAGGACATACCATACAAATCAATTTGACCGTCTTTTTTCTTCGGGGCCACCTTCAGAACTTCCTACGCTGATTAAAATATACGCATTGCTTATTCTGGCTTATCCAAGGAGGCTGCCATTTTGTTTGCTCTGTATATCGTTACTTGTTCAAGTTACGAAAAAAATTCCAGTAGCGCCATCCACACAAATTATGCCTAGAAGCTATTCAGAAGGTCACACCAACTTCTATAATCCAGCATTTGATTTAATATTTTGGAAACAGGAGAGGCCTTATCATACTAGTAATGGCTACAGGTGATACATGATGGCTTTGAAAGTGAACCTTAAAGTGAATATTTGACTTAGATTCTGACAACTAAGGGAAGAACCTAATGAACTGAGTATACCTTTATTTAATATGGCTGATGTTAGGCTTAATGTCATTGCAAGTGGTATGATTAAGCTGGGAAGCCATTCCTCAGTAGGTACACCTTCACCATGGTAAGTACTACAAGTGTTGAAAGTAAAGGTAGGGGTTTTGAACTAGGTTGGGTAACTCCAATATTTTTTTAAGTTGGGTACCCATGGCCATACTTGTCACACATCTGAATAGACTTGGGACTCCTATATTGAAACCGTAACTGATGCAGAAACTCAAAACGGTCCATTACTAGCCTAGCAATGAGTAATACACCAGAAGGCTTACACAACAGGCTTCTCACCAGCTGAGGTGCCGAACTGCAGATGTTGGAGAGTGGTATTGGTTAACTTGTGACTAAATAAAGAAAATACCAAAGAGCCAGTTGTTGTTAAATTCAATAGAACCTGTGAAATAGCACAAGTGTTAACTCCAAAGTATGATTTTGGGTCATTTTGACAGTATTATAAATTCCCAGTTAATCATGATTCTAAGGAAACTGGAATTGCTACTCGACTCCTGGCCAGGAGTTGGGACTCTGAAGTAGATTTGGATTACCCCCCTTAGCTATTTTTAGACTTAATATTATAGCCTTCTGAAAATTGTTTTCATTTGTTCTCCAAGAAACTGATCAATTCATGTTCACAAAAAGTTTCACCTGCAAGATAGAAAGTGAAAATGATGCTCAATGGTAAAGCATCACCTAAATGAGCTTAATTGAATTGATGTATGTTTGGATGGCTTGCTAAAAGCCAAAGGAAACTATGAGATGGTGATGTTGTCATGTGTGCTTAACTTTGCTACATTTATGTGATGCATTTGAGCCAGACATTTCAAGATGGTAACCATGATGGATCATATAAATGGCATGTATGTGTCTCATACTGAATACAAGATGCCTGTTGTTTTTGGTAGAGGTTTAAAGTCATTTATTGTCCTTAGAGGTCAAACTGAAATTTTGAAAGCACCATGTACTTACACGAAAATGTATCTGTATCTTTCATCTGGCATGTAGAGCCTTAAATCCAATATGGTAAACATGACCATGTTCACATGACATCAGTCTGATCAGAGTGATTGAGCAGAGAAGATTGGGCATAGTGAGGGTAGATTGAAGTACTTCCAGGACATCATCTCAAATCATCCTTCCCTTCACAAGAAGTCTATTCAGTATAATGTAAAGGGTATATATCACTTTTTGCACCTTTGGTGAGCTGAAAAAGTTGTGTATGTGTTACGTCTTTAAACTTGTAAATAGTGTAAACAAAGAGATGCATTATCCTTGGAAGCAAAGATTGCCCTTAAGTTGGTTGTGAAGACAAATGGTTGAAGTGAGTGTCCATGGGAGTGACAAGATAACATTGCTTTCTTCATACTTTTGTCAATATTTCTCTTACAGGTTGGCCGAGACCCAACCATACACATCTGGGATGCAACCACAATGAAAACCCTGGCAGTGCTCAAGGGCCAACATCAGAGGGGGGTGTGTGCAGTAGACTTTTCAGGTACTTGACTGTTTATGTCAAAGTGTTGATTTATCACAATTGTGTGTGTGGTGATTTAAAGTCAGTAGCATGCACATGGCTTTGTGCCTACTACAACAGAAGTTACCACAGGATATCTAACTCTTGCTACATGTTTGGACACAGTGACAAACCTAAAAAAAATTGATTCAAGAAAATTCAAGTGGCAGCTGCAGTATGAGATGTCCTGACAACGGCTGTGGGTAATGTAGTTATTAGGTATAGTAGTATGTAAAGTTTAATTATTAGTGTCTTCTAGATTTGTAGGTATATGTCTGTAAGCTTGATTTTAGATTTTATTATGTAGACAAATTTGAGGTGAGTTTTGTTAAAAACCACATCTTTTTATCTGTTTTAGTCCCCAACCAAAGGTAAGACTGGTGACTGTCTCCTGAGAGTATGTTGGTCTGGTAGGATAGAGTTGGTAGGATACATAGAAATGTTACAAGTTAAGTACTTCTTGCCAGACTTGTAGTGAGTACTCATGGGTTTGCACAGTTGCCTGTACTCCTACTCATGAGGGTGAATTTGTACTCATACTCGTACCCACAGATTTTGAAAGCTCATAGGGGCTAATGAAAAATTTTGTACTCATACTCATGAAAAAGGATGTACTCGTACTCATGAAAAAGGACATACTCCTACTCACAAAACAAACATTGCCCTTGTTCTCGTACTCATGACAGTGTACTCACACTACAAGTTTGTCTCATGCAAGTGTGCATCACAGTTTAGATTACTCAAATTTTGTTTATGGAATGTTTTCTTGGTACTTTATAATGTGAGCAAATGTTGTACAAAGAAATGTGTGGTATGATTAAAATTTGAATGAACATTCTCATGTTTCCATTTTTGTTTCTGTCTCTAGAGGTCAATCACTTCATTTGTAGGCAAAATTACTGCAGTTTAACACTAAGAGATGATCTTGTATGTGAAATTTTTGAAGTAGCTGAATGTTTACTTACAGAGTAATGCATTCATAACTGAAAGTCAGTTCATTTAGTGATTGGTTTCTTATGTAGTTGAAGTATATATATGTTAGTAAGGTTGGCTTTTACTCCTTTTTCGTTCAATGTCATTTTGGGTATCTTGATAGTCAAAATCTAATCAGGTACAATACAAGGTGGTATCAGTTGACATTTATTCTCAGGTTCTTTTGTTACTGTATACATATAAGATATAGTCAAAACAGTTGAGCCTCCATTCTTCTTATAATTAACACAGTCATCAAACTCTTGGCTCTGCAAATGTGCAATGTGTGTTTGATTCTATTAGTAACAATGTTTTTGTAATAAGTGTCTCTGATTACCTTATACAGGTGATGGTAAGAGACTAGCCAGTGTGGGCCTGGATGACAACCATTGTATTGTGGTCTGGGACTGGAGGCATGGTGAGAAACTTGCAACAACAAGGGGGCATAAAGATAAAATATTTGTCATCAAATGGAATCCAGTCTTGTCAGACAGGCTAGTGACTGTAGGAGTTAAACACCTGAAATTTTGGACACAAGCAGGTAAGTAATGTGCTCTGTTAATAAATTTCTTATAATGACACTAAATAAAGTTTTATTTTAGCTGACATTTGTAGATCTTTCTATGGAGGTGATATTTGGTAGAACATCCATTCTCTTTATTTTACCTATATAGATAATAAATATAATGCTGCCTGACTGTAGCCATTGCTTTATGGATGTTATGCTTTATGTGTTTACATTTCAAAAAGAGGATCAGTTTTCATAATGTGTACTGGCCAGTTTTGGTTGGAAATAACTTCCATTTATGAGACTTACATGGCTGGATTGTAATCAACATGTTAGTTGTTGTGAGATACATGTAGTAGTGTGAGAGTACACACAGCATAATAAAGATTTGTCATAATACTGTTCATTATTGTTACTGATTATATCAAATTTTATTTCACCACAGGTGGGGGGTTTACTTCAAAAAGGGGCACATTTGGTAATGTGGGTAAACCAGACACCATGATGTGTGTAACATTTGGCAAGACAGGGGAGATGACGTATTCAGGTGGGGCTATCGGCAACATCTACATCTGGAATGAATTTCAACTTATTAAAACCTTCAGAGCCCATGAGGGGCCTTGTATAGCAATGCACTCCTTAGACAAGGTATGATCAGAAGACATGTAGTTTGGTGAATCCACAAATATTACCAGTAGTGTTGGGCTGATTATCATTCCCACATACTTATTGTAAATTGGTATCAGAGCAATTTTTGATTCCTTGACGTAGTCAGAGGAATCTATGCGATGGTTGTGTCGTGCGTGTGTGTATTTATGTGACCCTTGGCTTGTAAACACTCTATCTCAAGAACGGTAAACTCAGTGGATCTCATATTTTACATGTAGATACTCCTTATTGAGTAGAAGTTCAAAGGTCAAAATCTTGTAAACACTATCTCAATATCTCAAGAAGCATAACCAGTTGGTTGGAAACTGGGCCATTAAACCTCAACTAACTCAAGCGTAACTGTGAGGGATCTCATACTTAGCATGTGGATTGCCCATATTGAGTAGATGATCCCTGTAATTTTTGGTGGTCTAAGGTCATTTGGTGTCACTAGAGGTCAAAAGGTCAAAATCTTGTAAACACTATATCTCAAGAAGCATAACTGTGAGGGATCCATACCTGCCAACTATTATGATTTTGGCGTAATTTGTACGGTTTTTTCATCCCAATTACGAATTTCGAATTATAGCCCTAAAATTACGATTTTTTCAATTTCCGAAATACCGTGGTAAACATAGCTACCGCTCATACCAGCTGATGGTAATTAACACACTAGCTTGCACTGTACTGCAACGCAAGTAGCCCGGCTGGTTGTAGATGCCAGTACCACGCTCCTTCGGTGGCATAAAGGCCGTACATATATATTTGTACAGCGTAGAGTTGCGTACTGCCCCGCGGAGCGAACTGTTTGCCCAGCTCCTCTTCTTCCCAAACGACCAGGTATACGACTTGGAGAAGAAGTATTCCGTACAGCCTGCTACGTACGCAAGTTCGTATGAAGGGACGAGTGTTTGTTGCAGCTTTGTCCCTGGGCATGTTTAGTGTGTATAAATCTGCGTAGCGCTTTCGCATGTTAACCGTGGCATCGTTCTTTTCGAGCATTCCATACTTAACTTTTTTAATAATTCGGAATAACTGAGACTGTTCACCAGTAGATATTTTTTTTATTATAACCCATATTTTACTGTGTGGAGTGTACACAGCTTTCGGAATAATTGATTTCAGTATATCAGTAGCCAAACTCCGAGTGTTTTTAACCGAGACCTAACGTTAGGCCACTGTGGTGTTTGGACAGTTATCGTGAGTATAGGCTTAGACCTTCTAATACAGTAACTGTATACTCTAGCCTAGTCTAGGTATACAACGACGCAACTTTAAGGATTCAATGGTATTGGTAGTCAGTGTCTGGATTGTTGGATGGTGCATGAAACTTGTGAATTGAACTCTGTTCTCACCTTCCGGTATTTGTATGTTGGAATGGACATTTAAATGAGCCATTCATCTTAACAAAGTGGATCTCAGAAGTACAGAAAGGAATTCTCTGAAAGGTTTCCTGTGCTCTCTCCGTCCAAACCTGGAGAACATCATGCATCAAAGCAGGCTACTGCAGCTGGATTAAGATCCTAGAGTGGGGGCCTTGTTCTCGGTAAGGAGGTAAGTTTATCTGTTACTCATTTTGAAGAGTTCAAAATATGAGAACTTGCTAGAAAAGGGACAGAAATGGCTATTCTCATAAGGTGGTCCCTACTGTAAGCATGGTAGGAGATGGTGGATGGGATCAGGGATCGCAGACTCTCTTCCCTTGCAGGCTTAATTTTTGTCACATATTGTTCTAGATTACCCCCATAAGATCCGAAAAGAATACTTCAACTAGCAAGAAAAATAAACAGGAACCCTTCAGGAAAAAGTATTTTTTTCAAGATATATTCCATTCAAATCTAGGCCAAGCACCGAATGTTGCACCATATTGCATGTAGCCCATCTTTCAGAAGCAAAAACTTTTCAAAGGGGAGGGAGACATCCCCTCCCCTTAGACCCCTCCCCAGGACGGCGATCACTCCTTACAGCAACATTTCTATTTTTGTTTTTTAAAAGTTGGCGGGTATGGGGATCTCATACTTAGCATGTATTTTGCCCATATTGAGTAGATGATCTCTATTATTTTTAGTGGAGGTCAAAGGTCATTTGGGGTCACCAGAGGTCAAAAGGTCAAAATCTTGTAAGTACAATATCTAAAGAAGCGTAACTGTGAAGGATCTCATACTTAGCATGTAGATTGCCCGTGTTGAGTAAACGATGCCTATTGTTTTTTGTTGAGGTCAAAGGTCATTTTGGGTCACCAGAGGTCAAAAGGTCAAAATCTTGCAAACATGATATCTACAGGAGCGTAACGGTGAGGGATCTCATACTTAGCATGTAGATTGCCCATATTAAGTAGATGATTCCTATTAATTTTGGTTGAGGTCAAAGGTCATCTGGGGTCACCAGAGGTCAAAAGGTCTAAATCTTGTAAACATGATATCTCCAGAAGCGTAACTGTGAGGGATCTCATGCTTAGCATGTGGAATGCCCATAGTAAGTAGATGATACCTATCATTTTTCTGGAGGTCAAAATTCATTTGGGGTTGTCAGGTTACAAAAGGTAGAAAATTTGTAAACACTTTATCTCAAGAAGGATAACTGTTAGGGATCTCATACTTAGCATGTGGACTGCACATATTGAGTCGATGATCCTTATTGTTTTTGTAGAGGTCAAAGGTCATTTTGGGGTCATTAGAGGTCATGTCACTTTCTGACATGACATCTCAAGTAGGATTGCTGTGAGGGATATCATGTTTGTCATGTGGATGATACATGTTTGTTACAATATATACTTATGCCAAGCCAAGGAATCACTAAGCCTTTTGGCTTTCTGGTCTTGAATAAGCTTATATACACCAGGTCTTTCCATGTGATGACCTTTATCAGCTACCGTAGGTAAAAACTATATATAAGCTAAAAAGTTGAGTAAAGATTGCCCAACTGTGGTAGCATGAGAAGGTGCTGAACCCAGATATAGCAATTCGATTTTACCCAATTAATTGGTAGAAGTGTTTCCCAGTTGTTTAGGGAACAAGTGTGCTAAACACAATGTAGCAAAAAGTGCTTAAATTGTGTCATGTGCTGTTTCCCCAATCTTTAGCACTTTATTGGGCAATTTTTCCTAAACTTTTCTTACAGTGTCCTTATTTCTCTTCTTTCCTTTCTCTTTTGGCTTTCCTTCTCCTCATTCTTTTCTCTTTCTCATTTTCTCCTCCCCTTCTGCCCGGGGAGCACGTGACCCCAGTGCCCCTGGATACGCGCATGGAGTCTAAGGTGGGCTGGCCCTCCAAAAAAATGTCCGTTATACCGTGTATGACACATCATAATCACGTGTTATGAGACATGGTGGTGCCCATTTAACAGGGAGATCAAGTAACACTCTGGTTCGGGTACATTCATTGTTCAATTGTAGCTCAAGAATAAACTTTGAAGGAAATATTTTTACAGTCAAAACGTGGGCGAGTGTCGTAACAAAGTCGTGACCTCTGTTGTGAAAAAAGTGGGAGTTGATTGTGACAAAAGTGAGACAAACGTGGTTTTGTAACAAAACTAGTTGTTACAGAGGTGTGTAACGGTGGGATTTATTATAATGACGCAGTACCTGTAGACTATACTAATCGATGGCCAGCTTATACATTTTAAGAATCATATACGGTCATCCCTTGCTCTTCCGGGATAATCACGAACATAGTTCAGAGTTCAATGAACAGTTGTCAACTTTCACATCTTAATAGCACTATACGGAAGTATGAATCGGTAAAGTGCATTGAAAACACATCTTACATGTATAGTTAAAGCTTGTTATAGGTAGGTCACTTTTTTATTTGGAACTAAAATAGGAAAAGTAATTCAGGCCATGCAGTAGCTTTACAATCCCACTGGTCCTGCCTGCTAACATATAAGACAATCCAAAGTAAAATTCCCATGGGCATCCTAATTTAACAACTTAAAGTGATTGCTCGTACTCGTGCTTGTCCGTTTGAGGTTACATCCAGATTTGTTTGCTGTAACGCGTTGAACCGAGGTATTACATTTTTCCAATCATAATGAGCAATATCCCCATATCCCTATGAAAAAGTTGATTAGTACACTTTGGTTGACACGTGTCGCGTACTAACAAAATACATAATTACCATGGCAACCAAGGTCAAAGGTCACGTGACAGAAGGTCGAATACACATTCTCTCATCTTGAAAACTGCTATTTAACGGCTGGACCGATTTTCTTGAAACTTTGTCAGTATGTGGGAAGGTAGCCCAGGGTGAGAAATCGTGTCTCGCAAACTCCGAAGAAGTGGTCAAAGGTCAGAGGTCAGATTCAAAGGTCAGAAGCCAAAGGTCAAATTACGCAGACATCATTCTGGCTAAAGTACCAAGAGAAAACATTGCACAGACAGGGGACTTGAAATGTATATTAGGAACGACAAGTTCTACCATTATATAATGTTATCATGGCAACCTAAAATAAATATCATACGACAGACGGTCAAAGGTGTTAATTTAGATTTAAAAATGGTATGAGTTGGTTGGACTAATTTGCTACAAACTTTGTGAAGTGGACTAATTTGCTACAAACTTGGTTAAGTGGTGTTCCAAGAAGGAAATTAAGTCTCGTAGAACCTAGTAGTAAAGGTCAACGGTGTTGAAATGTTTTTACATATAAATGATGTTGATTTGTGATGTAAGTCGATATTTGTTAAGAACTGTTTCTTAAGATATTACAAGCAAGATATTACATTTCTATTCCGACATTGCTATGGAAAGTTACTATTCATGGAGACTCAAATATCGAGGCGAAAGTCTCAATTTGACATGCACCTCATTGTATTCAGCAATAGCCATACGCGTAAAAGATGAAGAACGAATTAATCAATTATGCAGAACTTTACAAGAAAACCGTTGTGAGCCTGCGAGACCCCAAAATTGGTGCACACCCGAAATTGGCGCACCTCCAAAAATTACATGCTATCACTTAAGCAACGTTACTGTAGTGAGCCTAACGTTTTGAGCCTATCAGACATTTTATGTTTCACCATGAAGAATCCATTTCAGGTACGTACATACCTAAATATGATTATTTTTCAAGCTTTCTATAACTGCATCCCACCCTATTGTATATTTTTAACATCTGAAAATAAAACTCTCTAAAAACAACGAAAATTATCTTACCCTAGTGTGCACTATCCCAAAGTACTGCTTCATCTTATTAACGTACGCATGTACAGTGTGTTGAATGCACAAGCTAGGTTACAAAATTATTATACTCTGTTTGTAACTTGAACAAAGTTTCCGTCCTTCTTAGGCAGGTTAGGTCAACAAGTTAAACAAGTTTTGCATGATTCTGTATGTGAGGCAACTAAGCGCCTTCTCCACGGAGCGGACTCTCTTGTTCGGCACCTCTACAAAAATGCTTCCCTAACAACGGAGATACGCGACTGACTAGACAATGACTAAGCCATACAGCTTGCTACGTAGGCATCTGTACGTAACTGTACAAAGTCAATGAACCTGGCTGCATACTAGACGTATGGAAAGGCGCCACTTTCGGGTGCTTACACAGACTGACTTCGAAGAAAATTTCGAGTGAAATCAAGCTTTCTTTTACTAATTACTGGATCGGAGTAGGAGAACTGTGGATCGCAATGCATCCGTAAGTTACTACACATTTGGAAAAGGCAAACAAGAAAGAGCTTGGATTTATTTGATTCTAAATATTGGCTTTGGAATGCTTGGATGCGTCAATTTCAGGGCCACCATGCTACACATGTAAATCAAAGCGACCTGTAAGGAGTGGTCCAGCGTATTATTCAGGCAGGGCGTGAAGCCGCACTGTGAATACCGTCTCGATACGCAGTGACAAAAACGTATCCATTGATGATAACAAAATGACATAGTATAGACGCGCTTGCTACTAATACTAGCTGCCTATTCCAATGATGTGCACACTAACGCCCTCAAGCATGCACATCATATTATGGGCACAGATTTCCTGCATAGCGCACTGAAGATGTCCTTTTTGCACAACAACAAAAGGGCGCATGTATGGACGCCAACACGCCTTCAACGCGGTCATACCGGTGATCGCGCGTCTCTGGATTTGAAGGGCAATATCGCCCGTCTCCTTGGTTTTGAAGAGCACGTGTCCATTGTGTCACAGTAGTATCTATGGTTATGCTGTACGCATGTAATGTAAATACGCTTAATACTGCGTGTGAGTTTTGCCCTTCGGTGCCTGGCAATCCCTTGCGCGGGGATCCCTCTATGTAGAGGCTCTTCACTGACGTCATAACTACATACGACAACATAATAGCGCCAACCATAATGGACGTCAAACGTATCGCGCGCAACATGTACGCTGTGTACAAATGTATTAGTCAAAGGTTAAAACTTTTAGTATATTCTTTGTAAATAAGAATGCTTTTTTGATGATAGTGAAAGCTTGTTGCTTAATCGGCAAGGAAAATCACAGGGCCAACAGTTTTGTTATCGATTTTCAACAAATGTACCACTTAGAGCTAGATGGGTTTCCGTTATTCTTCAGGAGAAATATTGAACTCATGAGTCTACATACCAGTGATGTACATGCTAACACGCGCAAGCGCATTAGCGCCAAATGTCCTAGATGCCTGTCTGTTACGTTGTAACGTAATACAGTCATTGCCTTCTTGACATCCGATGAAGCCAATGATGTCCATGCTTAACGCGGGCAAATAATCTTTTGCTTGAGTGCGTTAGCATACAAATCATTGGATAAAGCCTTCATGGGGGCGCCATTACACTTGAAATACGGTTAAACAATTCCACGACACAACTTTTATATTTCACATGCAGAAGGTTTTGTACCGATCTTTTGGCCATTAAAGAATCTTTGGCTGTAAATCTTGTTATATCTTCGGGAGAGACAGACAAGCATTATGAAACACGCGTAATGAAAACTGTATTGTAACGTCACCAAAAGGAACTCATTTGGCGTATTTCAGTTCTTTCCCTAGACGAGTTGGGAAAATGCTTTCATGCAATGCATCATGGGATGGCAAAGGTGAAGTGAACCACCCACCCTCGTAACAGTTGTTGATCATGTACACCTCTTTCGGACGTAAACATGTCATTGGTATTACAAGCACAGACAATGTCAGTGCAGGCGTAATACACGTCCGCTGGGTGGGCAAGTAGCCTATATTACACGCATGCACACAGGGGAAAAAGTTGTCACGGTATATAGTAAATGTCAATGGTTTTACCATATGTATGATGTTCATTAGTGATATAAGTCGATATTTGTTAAGTATTGTTACTAAAATATATTGCAAGCAAAGATATTAAACTTCTCCCGATATTGTGAGGGAAAGTGACTCCTCATGACCGGAGATGCAAAAATCGGGTATGGCGGAAGTGTGATTTGCGTCGTTCTATTCAGCGATATGCGTACGAAACTATGAACGCATTAATTAACCAAATGTAAAATTACAAACCAGCTTGGTGTGCCTGCGCGTAGTATATACATGCAGAATACATTTCCTTGTGCATTTATCTTATTAAGCCCCTTCTACACCATGCGACGCGACTAACTGCGACGAGATGATTGCCTCGTCGCAGTCTTAAGTGCAAGGTGTCCGCACTATGCAGCTAGTCACAGACCGTAGAAGCGGTTCCCGCGAAATTGTGACGCATTGTACACATACTAGGTGCATGCTGTTCACCTGCCGAACAGCCTAATTGAATACATTTACCTGTTTACTCGAAAAACGTGTTCTTAGCAGTCGATGAATGGTTTGGGCTAGATTAGCCAATACCACGACCTCCTTATTTCTGTTTGACCAATATTTATTCGTAATACCGTACAGATATGTCTAGTTCTCCACATTTCGATCCACTGATCCTCACGCGTTTCAGTAGAGAACCGCCGCCATTATGGTCAGTCGCAAGTTTCGGTCTAATGCGACTGAACATGTGGGTTGCGCGTCTGCTTGCAACTAGTGTCAAAGGGTGTGTTTTAGTCGACTGTTAGTAGGCGTGGCCTAGTTCCAACAGAACTAACAACCAGTTGAGGCTGTTAGTTCTGTTAGATGATTACCATGGTGAATGCGTCGTTCGGGTGCGTCACAATAGACCTGTCAATCAAAAACTAACACTAACAGTTGACAAAAACACACCCAAAGTCTTCCACACTGTGGGACGCTTCTGAATAATCTCGTCGCAAGGAGTTGCGTCGCAACGAGTCGCATAGTGTGGACGGGGCTTTAAATATAATAGACCTTATTCCAAATAGCCGATCGTGAAGCACCATGGGAAGGATAATTCCAGACCGGCGAGCTTGAGTATTGTGACGATCAACCTTCTCCATGGTGACGATCTACTTCGGTCGTCGGCTTTTGGAATAATCCTTCCCAGAATGCAATTTTGAAGCGCCCTCTTTCTGTTTGGCATAAGGTCTATTGGCGTGTGCTACTTCAACTTGCGTTTTTTCATATGAGCGTTTAATTTCTCACGCGCTCACAATGGAAAGGAACTAGCGCGTTTGTTTTTCGAGCACGCAGATGTGTACGTCAAGTTTACCGGATAAAAAGCACACCGCATTGTATTCGGCGCGTATACAACGCTCACGCAAGCCACGCTAGTTTAATAACGACATTTTCTGTAATGTGTGTCTATTATTATACGCACATCAAAGAACAGAAAAACGCGTATGTCAAATCAACACTTTCGCCCCGAGATTTGTGCCGTCTCTATGAGGAGTCAGTTTTCGTAACAGTATGGGTAGGGGAGTTTGGTATCTATGCTAATAATATCTTTCAACTCCACATTGACGTGCCTCCTCCAGCGCAGTTATATCGCTGAGTGCGTGTGCAAGCGATGAGATAAGCAACACCGTGGACTGCCCTGTTGTTATCTCATCCCTAAATACGTAGTATGCGGGGGATGAGATATTGTGCTTCGGTTTCTGTTGAAAAGTGCACACGTTTACCCTCTGCCAGTCCTCATAGCAACTGTTACCATGGAAATGCATGGTAGGGGAATATGGGGCTTTATGACCGCTACTAAGGGGTGGGGCAGAAAGGAGTGTTACAAGATATGTTTCTGGTCATTTGACCAAATATGCCTTAAATTTGGGTCAAAGGCTCAGAAGGTCAAATGACATTCACAAGGAAAAAAGTATGAAGCAAACTCCTCCTAAACTAAGAACAAGATTGGGCACAAACTTGGTGGGTGGGTGTATAGTCCATGGAACTTGTGCCTAAAATGACGTAAGGATGATAGGTCAAAGGTCAGAGGTCAACGGTCACGATAGGTCAAACAAACAATTATCCAAATTTGGCTGTAAAATCTGGATGAAACAATAAATGACCCTGATTTCTTGATATAACTTTCCTATTGAAGCCTACAGAGGTTCTTCACTGACGTCACAAATACATGTGACAACAACAGCGTCAGCCATAGTGGACGTCAAACGTATCGCGCG